>SJXQ01011741.1:112868-128882 GCA_006408695.1 Aepyceros melampus
GTGCCCAAGAGCCACTGGCAGCCGCGGCGCCTCCTCCTCAGGGATCGCTATTCTCGTCAGCGCAGAAACAAAAGCCTTGGGCGTCGCGCTGTGGAGGGGCGTCTCCAGGCTTTCTCGGGGTGGGCGGCGGGCCGGCGGGGGAGCCCGAGTTTGGGTCTGAGGCAGACCCTGCCTGCGGACTGGATTAGCCCTCTGGGTCCCAAGCCCGCGCGGAGCAGCCTGTGCGCGTGTGGCCCGCACTCCCTGCGCGCCACCCTCGGCCGGCCCCGGGGCTCGGTGGCGCCGCTGGGCCATGTGGCGATCCCAGGCCGCTGAGGGCTGTGGGGGGAGCACGCGGCCGCTGGTCGGAGGATGACGCCCCGAGGGCTGGGGGCGGGGGCGCAGGCGGTGTCACAGCCTCTGGACTGCCTCCTGCTTCTAGTCCTGAAAGTTGTCCCCTCACCTCCCTCCCATCAGTTTTGCAAAGTCTGCATATTCCTCCTCAAGGCTTCTCCCTCTGCCCCCTTGGACGCTCCGTGTGTTTGTCTTGGGGTACCGCGGGGAAGTCCATCCATAGCCTCTGAAATCAGGTGCTGTTTTAAACATTTCAAGACACTTTAGCATCCCTCTAGAGGCCTTTTTCAGAGTTAGGTGCCTTCCTCAATAAGAGCAAAAGGAGTGTTTTTTTTTCTTTCTTTCTTCCTTAAAAGAACAAAAGCATATGCCACTAATTTAGTCAGAGGAGTCAACTTGAGGCTGCAAATTATCTAGGAAGGAGGACAAAAGGTCTGGTTTTTGGCTCAGAATAAATGAAATTTTGAATTTTGGTTCCCTTCAGAATGTAGGCAGACAGCAGCAGAGCAGACCAGCAGTTATAGAAATAAATGACTGCTCTATAAGGTTGGTCAAACAAGGTCTTATTTTATAGTAGTTTGGAGAGACCTGTAGTGTTTATTTATGGGAATTGAGTTACTTGGTAAAGCCAATAATGCAGGAGCAAGGAAACAAAGACTTGACAAGGGGGATGTTACCTCCCTCTTGAGCCTTCTTTTAGCCTTCAGTGGTGTGCTGACAGTCAAAGGGATAGATAAATCCTAGTTCTGTTGCTAAGAACCATTTTCTCCTCAAGATAATATCCATACTTCCCCCCCATCTGTACTTTTAAGCAAATCAATACCATCTTTTTCATCCAGAAGAAGAAGGAAAAACAAACAAACAAACAAACAAACAAAGATGTGTTTGAAGCACCAAACCACAACATAGAGGTAATAAGATAGGAAAGTGATGTAAAAGCTTAAGTGGGCAGGCTTGCAAGGATTGAGCTGAAAATAAAAGGTAATTGAAATGCAATTCTTCTTACAGTGTTGTCTTTTATTTAGTGAAATAACAGGTTCCTCCTCTACCCCCCTCCTCCCCCCCAAATGCTTTGAAACTGTCAGGAAAATAAGGTAATTAGTAAAGCCTAATTACCTTCTCTTTCCTCCTCCTCCGTTTTTCTTTTTTTTTCTGATCCACTAATACTTCCTGCCTCTAAATCTGTCCTAAATCTACTAGTGCCCTATTAATAGAAGAAAGGACTATAGTTTCTTTCATCCCTTTTTTCATCTTATGTACTGTGTTCCTCTGAGCTTTATTTTGTGCTTTGAACATTTAGGTGGAATTTTCTAGAGAGATCCCCAGCCATGATTGAGATGTTTGAAGTAGGGAGGCTTGAGGGCAAGATAAATAGTAAAGTACACGTTCTTTCTTTGTATAGCACAATGTTGTGAGAGTGTCATCATTGGGCAAAGAAAGGGGGTTTTAAACTCACTGTAAGTCCTCTGTTGCCCTCTTGATAGGCAAAAAATCTCTCTCCCCAATTTAAATTTCGTATGTGTTAGTAAAACTATGAGATTTCATACTGACAACTTAGTCTGAGCATGTTAGATTGCTGTTGACTTTATTTTCTTCAGGAGACATGTGACAGGAAACAGTTCTTACTGCATCTTTACCTTCCTTCACAGGGAAGAGCAGTGTTGGACTCAAGTGTTTTTTAGCACCTAAATCTCTAGAATTAGAGACATTTAAAGCTGCAAGTGCCCACAAAAGCAGCAGTAGTGCAAATGAAAAGCAAGACGTGAAATGTGTATGAGAAGAATTGTTCAGCGTAGATTTGAGAGAAGAAGGGTCACAGTGTCTTGAGGAAAGAAGTGACGGTTTTTAATAGTGGCATTTCCAGAAGGTTAGGAATGAATGTTTGAAAAGTAACAACTCCTCTTTGACTAGAAGGCAGTTTTAACTGACTTGCATCAGAAATGATGAATTTATATTTGAGTTACAATTTGTTATGCTGAGAACTAGCAACAGTTTTGTTGGATCCAAGGAATGTGCAGTGAATGAAGTTTAAGAAAAAACAACTAGGCTAGTAGGCCTTAAAAAAAAAATCCTGGTCCCCAAAGTTTATATCATTAAACTAATGTTATAGTCAAAACTTGCAACCATGCTAAAGAGGGGGAAAAAATCAGCAGCTTGATATTAGAGCATTCTCTGAACACATTTTAATGGAAAAGGGGAAGAATCCAGGCTGGAATTCAACCTGATTTTTTTTTTTTTACTTTCCAGTTTTGTTTTTAGTTTTAAAAGATCTTCTGCTTCTGCTTTTTCTAGTATTAAAAAGTAATGTATAATTTATAAGAGAGATTGGATTTTGATGCTTACTATTCATTTTAATTTTGAACTTTAATGTATTTGTTTTTCCTGTATTTTTTGAAGCCCTATCACTCAGCACACTGGAAGATTAGATTATCTTTTGTAATCAGTAGATGCCTAGATGGACTTTAAAAATTCGACAAAGTAGCAAAGTGATACCTTGAGATGAGTAAGAATCTAGGCCCTATGAATTAAATATGCTGCTCCTAAGTCGCTTCAGTTGTGTCCGACTCTGTGTGACTCCATAGATGGCAGCCCACCAGCCTCCCCCAGGCTCCTCCACCCATGGGATTTTCCAGGCAAGAGTACTGGAGTGGGTTGCCATTGCCTTCTCCAATGAATTAAATATGGGGCTATATACCAGAAAACAGTATCCTGAGAATGAATTCATTTTTTACATAAGATATGGAAAGTCAAAAGGCCAAAACCCACATGAGTTTTAGGAAAAGAATCTAGCAGTGATATGCTCCCAGTGTCTACTTTGCTCTCTAAGAAGATGATAATTTCCTTGAGAGAAGAAGCTTCAGAGGTAGTGATTGCTAATCCTTGTAATTCAGTCTTGGAAAACTCTGAAAGAACACAAAAGAATATCTTCCAGTTCCCA
This sequence comes from Aepyceros melampus, assembly GCA_006408695.1. Lineage (NCBI taxonomy): Eukaryota > Metazoa > Chordata > Mammalia > Artiodactyla > Bovidae > Aepyceros > Aepyceros melampus. Next base: position 116,140 of record SJXQ01011741.1, read on the forward strand.
CTGTAGCCAGTGTCTTTGAGGCAAACTTTAATTTCTGAATTGGAAATGCAAAATGTTATGTACATTTATAGTGTGTCAAGATAAATAAATCTAAGCTAAGAAAGATCAAATGAATCACTTTCTGTACAGAAAGTGTGAATTGGAATAGAATTGCTAACATTTTTTGTTGCAGGGCCTTGCTGACAAGCCCCCAGGGCCCACTTTTGTCATTGTCTCTTCTGGGATTCTGCCTGTATTCTTTCCTCTTCACAGTTGCCATCTCCTGCTTTTCCCACCTGAGTTCTTTGGGTCTGGTTTTGTATCCAGCCTCTGAAGACAGTCTTCCAAGAGTGCATCCCCTTTATTGCTGCTCTTGAGGACAAATACTCAACTTATTTTAGGGGCGTTTACTTTTTATCATCAAAAGCGAACTGGTAGATTGGGGAATATCAGATTCCTGATGGTACATCTTGATAAGAATTAAACGGTTAGAACTGGACATGGAACAACAGACTGGTTCCAAATAGGAAAAGGAGTACATCAAGGCTGTATATTGTCACCCTGCTTCTCTAACTTATATGCAGAGTACATCATGAGAAATGCTGGGCTTGAAGAAACAAGCTAGAATCAAGGTTGCTGGGAGAAATATCAATAACCTCAGATATGCAGATGACACCACCATTATGGCAGAAAGTGAAGAGGAACATCTTGATGAAAGTGAAAAAAGAGAGTGAAAAAGTTGGCTTACAGCTCAACATTCAGAAAACGAAGATCATGGCATCTGGTCCCATCACTTCATGGGCAATAGATGGGGAAACAGTGTCAGACTTTATTTTTCTGGGCTCCGAAATCGCTGCAGATGGTGATTGCAGCCATGAAATTAGAAGATGTTACTCCTTTGAAGGAAAGTTATGACGAACCTAGACAGCATATTCAAAAGCAGAGAAATTACTTTGCCAACAAAGCTCCGTCTAGTCAAGGCTATGGTTTTTCCAGTGGTCATGTATGGATGTGAGAGTTGGACTATAAAGAAAGCTGAGTGCAGAAGAATTGATGCTTTTGAACTGTGGTGTTGGAGAAGACTCTTGAGAATCCCTTGGACTGCAGGGAGATCCAACCAGTCCATCCTAAAGGAGATCAGTCCTGGGTGTTCATTGGAAGGACTGATGCTGAAGCTGTAACTCCAATACTTTGGCCACCTCATGTGAAGAGTTGACCCATTGGAAAAAGACCCTGATTCTGGGAGGGATTGGGGCCAGAAGGAGAAGTGGACGACGGAGAATGAGATGGCTGGATGGCATCACTGACTCAATGGACACGAGTTTGGGTAAACTCCAGGAGTTGGTGATGGACAGGGAGGGCTGGCGTGCTGTGATTTATGGGGTCACAGAGAGTCGGACACGACTGAGCAACTGAACTGAACTAAATTTTTTATCATCAAAGGAGAACTAGTAAATTGGGGAATATCAGATTCCTGATGTTGCACATTGATAAAAATTAAAGTGTATGGTTAAATATATCTAGTCCTTTTTGTTTTCTGATGAAATAATAATCAGTTCACTTAATCTGAAATTAGTTTTCCACATATTTTGTGTTGCTCTGTAAAGAAGTGAATGTCTCTTTTCTCAGAGTTAGGGCATGAAAAACTGTTGCCAGATCCTTCATTTTTTACTGGTCCTTGGTGCCTGAGACTGTTCCCTCCAGTTAATCCAGCAATTCCCCTTATTCAGCTGAGATTCTGCAGATTCCTATTGTAAAAGATTTAAAATCAAAAAGAATTCAAAAAATCTTTTAACCTTTGTGTGATCAGTTGCTGTATTTTGTCAGTATTGATTTCCTCAATCTTCTGTGTCCTCTCTGAAACTTACAGCTTCTTCAAGGATAGTTCTCTTAGGAAAAAGGACTGTTGCTATCCATACTCNAAAAAATCTTTTAAACTTTATGTGATCAGTTGCTGTATTTTGTCAGTATTGGTTTCCTCAATCTTCTGTGTCCTCTCTGAAACTTACAGCTTCTTCAAGGATAGTTCTCTTAGGAAAAAGGACTGTTGCTGTCCATACTCACATGATCCTGATTAGAAACATTTATTTCATTATGTTATTGAAAACCAATTTAGAATATATATCAAGTTTTTATTTAACTGTGCATAATATTTGGTTCAGCTGAAAGGTGATCTGATTTTTTTTTCAGTAGTGGAAATCAGTATTTGACCCATTCTAAGTTTATCATCATTTTATTTATTTATTTATTTATTTATTTATTTGCTTTTCTTGCTACCTGTAGTAGGGCATTTTTGTGTCCCTTAGCTTGTTACTTAATCAACAGCCAGTAAATCATTAATTCAAGTAGTAGTAGTATTGTCAGCACACATTTATAGACTTAACAGACAATTTTCCCATACACAAATAACATGTGACAGATTTTAAAATAACATTTCAGCATTTATAATACTTTACTACTTTTTTGTTTTGTGTTTATTTTTTGACCACGCTTTGCAGCTTGTGGGACCTTAATTCCCTGACCAGGGGTCAATCTCGAGCTCCCTGAAGTAGAAGTGTGGATTCCTAATCACTGAATTGCCAGGGAAGTCCCTATAGTATTGTATTTTCAAACAATTCAGATAATTTTATTCTGTTCCATGTATGCATATTTTTGACAAAAGTGGGAGACTGTATGCTGTTTTGTAAAGCATTTAAAATTTTATTTTTCAGTTATTGTATTGTTACTGTCTTTTTGAGTCAGTATATATAGGTCCTGCTCATCATCTTTAGGGAGTGTGTTATGTGTTGATTAGTATCCGGGAGGGCGGGTGGTCCCCCTCTGGCCTGAGGGGCGGGCAGCTGGCAGTCGAACCCGGGCCCTCTCTGCGTGGGGCCACCGGGGCGCGCAGAGAAAGCTGTGAGGCTCCAGCAGTGGGCCTGACCAGTGCCTGCGTCCTGCCGCCACCAGGCTCCTAATTGTTTTTAATTTGAGGACAATGACAATATTCTGATTTTTCTCCCTTACGCTTTGAGTTCTGAAGTGACATGTATCTAAAAATTGCTGCATTATTCCAGGTCAGTCTCTAGCCAGATGTTTGTGTCTCTTCCTTCCATTCTCCCCTCGATTTCTCTTGGAGTACAGTTGATTTACAAGATTGTGTTAGTGTTAGGTGTGCAGCAGAGTGAATCAGTTATGTGTCCATATGTATATTTGCTCTTTTTAACAGCATTTTTTCCGTATGGGCTGTTACAGAATGTTGGGCTCCCTGTGCTATACAGTTGGTCCTCATTAGTTTCCTGTTTCGTACACAATAGTGTGTAGTGTTTATGTGTTAGTCCCAATCTCCCGACCAGATGTGTATTTCTTTGGTACATGTGCATGTGTAAAACTGCTAGAAGGGATCAGAGAGAAACAGGCTGAAGTGTGTGTGTGTGTGTGTGTTTTACCACTTCGACCTTGAAAAGATAGTTCTTGAAACTGGAAAGTATTAGTGCATAACTATATGCAGTTTTGTAAACCATTTAAAATTTAATTTTCCCTTATTGTATTGTTACTGTCTTTTCAAGTCAGTGTATATAGGTCCTGCTCATCGTCTTTAGTGTGTTATGTGTTGGTTGTACCATAGTTTAACCAATTCCTTATTGATAGACTTTCAGATTGTTTCTGGGTTTTTATTTTATAAACAATGTTGTACAAACAGTTATATATCATGTGTACTTGTGTTTACCTTCTGAGAATAAAGTGTAGAATAGATCTGCTGAATCAAATTATATACATTTTAAGGGCTTTTGATGTTCATAGCTATTTTGTTGAAATACCAACTAGTTTGCTTTTCCTCCAGTAGTATTTGAAAATGGAAAATTTCCTGATGGTCTAGTGGTTAGACACTTCACTGCCCTGGCCCGAGTTCAGCCCTTGTTTGGGCACTAAGATTCTGCAAGCCCTGGGGGACAGCACCCCCCCCCCAAAAAAAAAAAGTATTTCCAAGTGTTGGAATGTTGAATATATTCTTTTTCCTTCACCCTCTCCTATAGTGTGTTCTGTTATTCTTACTTTACTCATCTGATTGGCAAAACTGTTACATATCATGTTTGTATGTTTTTATTAGTAAAGCTGAATATCTTTTCATATGTTTGTTGGCCATTTGTATCTCTCTTGTAAATTTATGTCCTTTTTCCATTTTTCTATTAAGGTAGTATTCTTTATCTGCTTTAAAAAAAAGTCATTNTCTGATTGGCAAAACTGTTACATATCATGTTTGTATGTTTTTATTAGTAAAGCTGAATATCTTTTCATATGTTTGTTGGCCATTTGTATCTCTCTTGTAAATTTATGTCCTTTTTCCATTTTTCTATTAAGGTAGTATTCTTTATCTGCTTTAAAAAAAAGTCATTTTATATATTACTTTTGCTAAGCACATAATTATGTGCAAATATCCTGTACTGTTTTAAATTATTCTATTTTAGGATAGCATTTCTCAAAATATGACTTATAGATCACTTGTAACAGTACTGAGATAATCGTTAGATTGCATGTATGTCATTCATTTTCCAGAGGTTTGGATTTCATAGACCTATGGGGTTTCTATGAATCTGCTGCACATTGAAATTAGGGAACCTTTGATTTGGAAGAAATATAAATCCCTTAATATTTTTACTGTTCCTATTTTTCTTCTTGTCTCATGGCATTCTACTGTTTTTTTCTTATTTATCTTAACAATCATAAACTACAGTCTTAATGTATTAAGGTTTTATCCTACCCCAGCCTAACAATAATTTTACAAAAATGTTTTGATAAATGGAAATTTGAATGTTAAAGTACATAAAGGGAAGCACTTTTGTAAGTTTGTGAGAAGCATTGATTATAAGTGAGGCAAAAGAAATAACTGAGAGAAAAGCAAGTAAAAGAGAATAGACAGAAGTATAAGGGGATTTCTCATCTAGTTTAAAAAACTCAATATTACTTTGTTTCTTCCTCAAGTTTTGTATGATAATCTTCTCCAAACCATAAATTTGGAACTCATACTGCTTGAAAAATAGTCTAAATGAAAATTTTCAAATTCTCATTGTTCTATACAATATTCAGTAAGGAGAAATGTTCTTTTTTTTTTGTTTTTTAAGTTGCAAGCAGATGAAAATGTTGCATAAGCAGCAAACTACAAAAATGGAAGTTATATGGATGTTTTGATACTGTAGCCAAATAAAGCTTTCAGGGCTCATTTAACACAATTAATGATATGAATAATTGTTACCATGCTGCATGATAAGTAAGCTAAATATACATGACTGGGTTTAATATCACTTTTCCGTAGCCAGAAATCACATTTCTGGGCCCAACTTGAAGGACGAAAAAATAGGGCAGGCCAAGAAGCTTTAACAAATATTTCTGATTTACAGATTTCAGTATTAGATTAGACATTTGGGGAAGACGTTGCTTGTAACTTTGGTGTTCCTAATTCCTAAAGTTGTAGACTTTCCTTTTCCCTTCTTCCACTCAAGACCATATGCTTGGGGGAGAAATTGGGAAGATTCAGCCATGGCTTTACCGTCTCCAAATAGTTTCTTCTGCCCAGTAATTAAAGCTTGGGATGAAGAGGTCCCTGTCATTGGTTGTGCCCAAAGACAGCTTCTTTCTCTGCTTCAGCCAAGCTGGTTCAAGTTCTCAAGCTCTAAGCTGTCACAGGCCCTAATATCTATTTGAGTTGTCCTGTTAACTTGGGTCTCTGAGAATTTCTGAACCTGACTTTCTCATGTTTTCCCAACCGAGGTTGTGTACTTCAAACAGAAATATTTGACATCTGTGAAACAAAAATAAAGTAAAAGCAGACTTAACATCATTACAAAACCAAATGGAAGTCTGATAGTTTTAGAATATGTTTTTTTCCTACCAATCCTGCCTTCCACTCTACCTACCCTTCCAGCCCCAAAAGAGAGGCATACTTTTGTCCCTAGAAAAAAAAATTAATAATAATAAAAGTTGCATCCAACTCTCTTGTGACACCCTGGACTGTAGCCTGCCAGGCTCCTCTGTCCATGGAATTCTCCAGGCAAGAATACTGGAATGGGTTGCCGTTTCCTCCTCCAGGGAATCTTCCCAACCTAGGGATCAAGCCCATGTCTCTAGCATTGCAGGCAGGTTTGTTACTGTCTGAGCCACCAGGGAAGCCCCCAGGAAAGGCAGTGTCAAATCAGACTCTGAAACTTGGTAGAAACTCTTAACTGAAAACCATTCATATCCCATGCTATAACTTTCTAGGGTTAACTCTTCACTGCAGCCTGACTGTGTGTAATGAAGATTTGTTGGTCAAACATTTTCTCTATCTATGCACCAAATTTTTGTACTACCTAAAAGGATGAAGCATTGTTGGGAAAATGTCCTGATACTACTTTTAGAATCTTCTGTTTGCCAGTTCAGTATTGGTTGATAGAAGTAAGTATTTGTATCCACTATAATTCAGTAATAAAACTACCTAAAGTTTGATGTTGCTTTACGTTTTATAGAGTACATTATTTTTTAATTCACTCATATACCATCTTTGATAGAAAGGTACAATTTTTAGATAGGAAAATTCTGAGCTCAGAGAAGATAAGTGATTCACATAGTTGGGAAGAGGCTTGAATCCATATCTTTTGATTTCTTTATATTTTATACTTTTCACAGATACCATCTGCTGAATCATTTAATGATTAAAATGTATATAATAAAATTTAAATAACATTATCAAGTGTGGCAGATATTTAAATAAAATTTAGGACAACAACATGCAAGTTTTCCAAAATGTATCAATTATGTCTTGTGACAAATGAGAAACTACCATTATAGATGGGAAGTTAAACTATATGTTATATAAACAACTGAGGGAGGAAATAGTGCCTTTAAATGCTATTTATGGATTCTCTGGTATATCTATAGTAAGAATGATAAGGTAGAAAAACTATAGTATTCTTTTCTGAAATACCCATGTATTTTATCTGTAAGGCAGTATTGTATCTCTTGTCAAAGTTTGTGATTGTTGTTGTTGTTAGCCACACGCCCGGCACTTGGAATTTTAGTTCTCCACCAGGGAGTGCACTGGAGGTCCAGCAGTCGATGTGTGCAGTTTTAATCACTGGACTACCAGAAAGTCCCAAAGGCGGTATTTTAAAATTTCTCTTTCTAGTAGCTGATTGTTAATGTGTAGAAATGCAACTGATTTTTGTATACTGATTTTGTATCTTGCAACTTTACTGAGCTCATCAAAGTTTTAATATTAAGCCTGTAATATTTTGAGAGGAAATTGCTAATTTCTCCCATTTTTTAAAAAAATTATTTTTCATTATTTCAGTCAAAGGAAGAAATAGCTCTTCTCTTAAGATGGAATCTGGGGGCAGGAGGAGAAGGGGACGACAAAGGATGAGATGGCTGGATGGCATCACAGACTTGATGAACGTGAGTCTGAGTGAACTCTGGGAGATGGTGATGGACAGGGAGGCCTGGTGTGCTGCGGTTCATGGGGTTGCAAAGAGTCAGACACGATTGAGTGACTAAACTGAACTGAAGATGGAATCTGTTGTTTGGGAATGTGGTTGATCAACTTAACACATTGGCCAAATGGTGCCCAATGTAATAACATGAAAAGAAGAGGCAAATTGATGTCATTCTCCCATATTGTGAAACCAAAAACAAATGCCTTTTGTGAGATCAAGCTAACAAACTCTGACAGTGTAAAGAGTAATTCTGTTTGAAGAACTTAACAGTAAGACAGAAGAAGTCCTTTCAAGCTAAGACCTGCAGGTATACAAATATCTAAAATACATATTGAGTAGGCCTGATCATCTGAATCTCATTCAGTCGAGAAAGCATGGCTATGAGTTGGATCGTCTTCTATCTGTGGCCCTTGACTATGTTTGTCGGCCATATGGGTGAGGACAGTTTGTTTTCTTTGAGCCTATTACCTTGAGGATGTGCCAAGAATTGCCTTATAACACTGCCTTCATGCCCAATCTTCTGAATCATTATGACCAATAGACGGCAGCTTTAGCATTGGAGGTAAGACTTCATCTATTATTTGGCATGTCGTAAAAAATTATTCTCGTATTGCCCTTTAATCAGTCTAATGAATGTGTTTAATAAACAACAGGAAAAATGAATGTTATTTTTATCTGCCTCTTGTACATTAAAAATTATGTATTTAGGTTCAGACTCTGATAGATTGAAAACTTCATGTTTGGGGAATGTTACTTACCTTAGTTTTCAGATATTATTCTTTTTTTTTTTTTTTTAGGAGGCTTATCAACAATGAAAATTTATTTCACACAGTTCTGGAGGCTGGATGTCTGTGGTTAGGGTGCCGGAATGGGCAGATCCTAGGTAGAGTCCTCTTCCAGGTTGTAGACAGCTCTCTCTCATTGTATCCTCACATGATATAAGGGAGAGCTTAAGAAAGAGCTAGAGAGCTCCCTCGAGTTCCTTTTTTTTTTTTTTCTTTTATGAAGAACTTTGAAACATGGAACTGAGGAGGCAATAGCCTTTCAGAAGTTTAAATTGTCCAAGTTATGATTACATCTTTTCTGTTATTTGATAATAAGACGTTAAAGAGCAGACTATAATACTAATATTAATAATTCACTTAGTAAATATTGAAGGTAACATGATTTTGAAAATGAGTTCTTTGGTTCAGCCTTTAGGCTGGTTGGTTTACAGTATTTACATTGTCTTAAATACTAAAGATGGTATCCTGGTCTTACTATCTTCACATCAATTTAAGAACAGTAACTCCCAAGCAGTGATAAAGGTTTTATTGTGTGAATTATCTGTTCTTGACCTCTCAGGACTTCATTAAAATCTGTTGCCTTACTTGAATTTTTCTAATGATAATTCTGTAGGCACTTTTTAATTATTTTACTTTAGAAGCTATGACAAATGAATGGATATAGTTAATAATAGGTTTAAATAACTTTGTATGTGTTTCAATAATGGTTTTAGAATTGTGGACAAAGATATGTTTACCAGATAGGAATTAGGGGGCAGTAAACTGTGACAATCAGAGGTAAAAGCTTTGGAGTTGTATAAACTGCAGCAGCAGCTACCACTTTCTATCTGTATTACTTTGGGCAAGTTACTTGAGCTTTCTTACCATTGTCACTTTGCTTGTAAAATAGAGTTAACACTTTGGAAGATATAAAATGAAGCATTTATAAAGTACTTGGCACAGTACTTTTGGAGTAAGTTCTCTTAAAGTGATAGCTTTTACCATTTTCCCATGTTCTAATATTAATGTAGCTACATAGTACATAGAATTTAAAGTTTTTTTTTTTTTTTTAATTTTTAGTCTTTAATCCTTTGTTACAGTGCTTTCAGCAAATTGAATACTACGTGTTTTGGAATCTTCATTTTATAGTAAAATTCAAAGGTTTAGTACTTCCAAGTAAACTAACAAATCTGGGAAATTTTGTAGAAAGATTATTATTCATAGATTTTGAAACATAGAGGGCAACATGTATAGTCCAAATACTTGAAAATATTGTGGATGTTGAATAAAATATTTCTCCTCTTCCACTGACTACACAAAGTCTAACTGGTCAGGAGAGATTTGGTATAGACTGTTAGATTGGGTATATGAAAATGGGTATTGGTTTTGCCGGGGTCCAGCCCTGGTGGATCCAGGGTGATTCGAAGGTGGGGAAGGAGTCGGTGAGAAAAACACTTTTAGAAATATAAGATTAGATTAGGAAATAATAGTGTAGTAGGAAAATTTAGATCGAGAAAAGAAGGCTGAATAACTTGGCTTATGTGGAATACCAATCACCACCTACATAGGCCACAGGCGTCTTTCCATTCTCCTGAAGGAGAGGAGTCACTGAGGCCTCCCCGGTCCAATCTTAGAAGCCCAGGAATAATTAGTAGGCTTGGTGAGTACCCACTTCCTAGATGGGAATTCAGCCAGAAGAGGAAAGAAAGAACGACACGAAGCTGTTAATAGGCTGGGTACAGTGGTCAAGATGGGGAAGGGGATGCCTGGCTTGGACAGGCATGATTAAGCAGATTTGCAGGGGCTGGACGATTTCAAAGAGCAGGACAAGGGTGAGTGAGATAAACTCCAGTTCCTAGTATTGCAAGTCCCCGCTTTCTGAGACTACATGACCTACATGATCTAGACTTTGCAAGGGGCAAGCTGAGTTACAGAGGCAGACGGAGAAGGAGGTGATGTGAAATTTTAACTTTTCTTCTTCAGCTCCACTGTGGTCCAGCGGTTAGGACTCCCAGACTGGGAAAGTAAGACCCTGCTTCCAGCAATGGCTCCCTGCTGCTTGCTGCAAACCGGCACTTACTGCTGCGTGCATCCGAAATCAGCTCCACCACAGCTGCCTCTGAACCCCTTTCAGTGCACTGGCCCTGACTCAGAAGGGCCCTGACTCAGAAGGATCCATCTCTGGATAGAGAGAGAAAAATCTCTCACAGTCCCAGTGAGAGGTTGTCCGCAGTGTAAGTACCTTACCTAAAAATAACCACTGGGTGACCAGCTAGATCTCCCAGACTTGAAACACATTACCATAAATACTTGTAACAACCTGCAGAGTAACTCTGGCCATTCTCACAGGCGGATGTGCAGTCTCTATAGGGGAGGGCACCTGCCCAGGATAACCCAAATAGCAAAGTTGGTGGTCCCCCCAGGTAATCTGATTCAAGGCGCGCATCTCTTCCCCAGCCTTGCAAAGCTGTGTTGTGGGCAGTGTTAAGGGTTGAGGACGTGCAGCAGGTGGAGAAGAGGGTCAGCCACCAGCGTCCTTCCTGACCACAGGAGCCCAGTTCCTAGCACCCCTGCAGGGCCCAGGCTAGTGGCTCTGCCCCTAGGTGTGGTCAATGACAGCAGAACTTTCCCCTGCAAATTGAACTGAGCACCATAGACGCCTCTAGACTGACTTAAGTGGAGCCCAAGCGTGCTCCTACCATAGCCTCCATGCTTCATCTCCAAGGTGCTCTTCTTCTGAATCCTCAGAAGAACCAGGACTGGGAGCATGAGTGCCTGGCTGGGAATGCAGAGGTCCTAGCTGGGGTCTGTCCCAGGGCAGACTCTGTTGGTCGAAGACAAACACAATTTGCCTAAATTGTGTTTCCCACATGCAAAATGTGGTGCCCTGGGCAGGGCCCTGACTTCTGCTCCCAGATGTAGCCAGAACAGTCTCAGAGTCATTCAGCAGCCCCCTCTCCTCCGCCCACAAGACTCCAGCCTAGGGGAATGACAGTTCTTGTTTTATTTTCTCCCCAAGCGTGGGTTAAGGAAGTGCATGGGGCCATGCTAGCCTGCTCCTCCAGAAGCTGGACTGGATCAGGACCCTCATGGGGCTGCAGATGTGTGGGTCAGAGACCCTCCTCTGTCTGTCTTTTAGGCAGGCAGATAATAGGGGATGCCAGCCTCCAGCAGGAGCCCCTGTACCCAGGTCAGAAAGGAGAAGGTGGCCTAGACTTCTCTCCCAGCAATAGCCTGGAGGGAGGGGGAAAAGCAGCCTCCTATTCTTACCAGGGATCCCCACAACCAGGCTGCAAGATTAGCCAAGTCTGCCTGAGTGCCAACCTTCCAGCCCAGAGGCCTTGAGCCCCTGAGCTGCCCTAAACTGGGCCCATGGCCAGCTCAGCTGGGTCCTCTCTCCCAGCGCCCCAGACGCCGGCTCCAACCAAGAGGCTGCGCATGTCTCCTCTGCTCCTCAAAGGGCAGGTTTACTTGTGGGGATGGGAGACAGCCGGCCTGAGCAAAGCAGCTCAAGGACCCTGGGCCTAACAGACCCATGACTCCTCACACACTTGTGGAGACACTGAACAGGCTCTCTCCAAACAATAGGCATCAAGGCTCCCAGCAGTATCCCAAAGTCTACACAGAAATCTAGCACCAAAACTAGAAACACACACACATACTCCATCGTGGCTGCAACTCCCACCTACGTACAATCAGCTATGAGGGGCAGGAGCAGGAAAGGAAGGCCCCTCCTTTGTAGCCAGGTGACGGCTCACCGAGGCGTCCCTTTGATGCTGAACAGAGAGACTCAGCATGCACTCAAGGCGGAAACAGAAACGGATGGGTTGTGAGCTCACCTTAGATTCTTCCCTGGCTCTCAGCCCACTGCTGCCAGGATTCACCCACAGGCCTTCCTCTCCCCAGCCTGGACCAGCCTCCCCAGTGCAGCATAAACATGGCCACCAGGCGGCGCAGTCACCCCCTCTGAACTCGCTGCACATCTTCCCGATCGCTTTAGGAATGAACATTCTGCAGGGTTACCACCTCTTAGGAATCTGGTGCCAGTCAGAAATGAAGCAGGCCTGCAGATTCCTTGCCTGCCCTTGAGGCACCGTAGGCCCTGCTGGTGAGGGAGATAGATCCTGAGGCCAATTACAGAGGAATGCTGAGCTCAGTAGGACTGGGAATCGAGGGAGGAGTTGAAAGCGTCAGGAGACCCAGTCTCTTCTCTGGGAAGGACCAAGACCTTACTGTCCGAAAAAGATGACAGTGAACACAACTGCCCTCAGCAGCTTCCCCCTAACCCTGCCAGCCTAAGCCCTGTGGGCCCTCCCCTTTTCTCCATGGTGATTACGCCAATCACCTCTTGCTCCCCACCTTTGTTTTAGGCCCGGTGAATTCTCCCCTTTTTCCTCCCAATAGCACCTCCAATGAGCTCAGGGTTAGTTGTTGGCCCTCCAGCAGCATTTATTTGTGTGTCTGCTCTATGCCAGGGGGCCAGACAGAGCGGTGGGATTGCAAAGGGAGGCAAGTTGGGGCATCCCAGGCAGAGAGGCAAAAAGGGGGGTGG
>SJXQ01011741.1:137989-188855 GCA_006408695.1 Aepyceros melampus
TAAGAGTGACGTGTGCACGCAGCATGGAGGGTGGAATGAGGGACAGTGTGTCAGGCGTCCCTGCGGGTGAGTGGGGCCCGGGCTGGGCAGGGAACAGACTACAGCCACTATACACAGTGACTGTAGGACACAGGCAGGCAGGGGGGCAGTGGACGTGAGCTCACACGTGGGAGCAGGAGCAAGTGGGGTACCGTGTACCCCAAGTGTGCGCCTGGGACAGAGAACCGGCACCCACCAGCTGGATGTAGTTGATCGTCTTCTGTCTGAGCTGCTGAAGTGCCCGCTGGGCCTGCGGCTGCAGGGGGAAAGCCAGCCCCTGCAAGGTCTGGTGTTTGCTCTCCACGCTGATCTCTGTCTTCACCTGGGGACAGATGAGCAGTGAGCGAGGCCCTCTCCTGCCCACACCAGGGGGTAGCCACTTGGGGAGTGCAGGCTCAGCCAGTGGGGCCTGACTTGACCTGGAGGCCTTGGGCTGGGACTTCTGCCCAGTGTGCCCACCTCGTTAATACGGATCTGCTGGAGTTCTCTTTCAGCCGAGGTCAGTGGGGCAGGCGCTGCACAGGACGACAGGTGCTTCTGGTACCCGGCAAAGGAGAGGTCATCCTGACCAGCGGATGCAGAGGCGTAAGTGAGCACCTTGAGACGGGCTGGCAGAAGCCCACTGAGCACCCCAGCTTGCAGACCTAGGACTCTCCCAGCCCTCGCTACTCATCCCCTGGCACCCACTTGCTCTGTAACCTGGCATAACACCCCACCTTCTGCGGGCCTGTGACCCTAGTCTGGTAGGGTCCTGGTCTGGGGTGGTAGGGTGAGGCGTGCAGCTACCTTCACAGTCCCGAACAGCTCATCCTTGATGTGGCCGCCTCCAAACTCCTTCTTCACTGTGGCCCGTGTGGCTGCATACAGCATCTTCAGCCGCACCTGAAGGGCAGGGGCCAAGCCATGAGACTTCTCTCCAGGCAGGGCTGCCTGTCCAGGAGCAGGTAGGAGCCTCTGGGTGGGGACCAGGTCCCCTCATTGTGCCACGCACCCAGCAGAGGGCGCAGCACGAAGGTGAGGCTGCAGTAGGGTGGTCCGGACAGCAGAGGGAACCCTCACCCAGCACAACCTTTGCCTCTCAGAGCCAGGCTGACCCAGCAGGGAAGCTGAGATGCCAGGCTCCAAGTGCAGGACCCTGTCCCTCCCTCATTCATACTCCCTAGAGCAAGATCTGACATCTCCCCCTTTAGACTCCCCAGGGCAATGCCATGTTATCTTGATCGGAACCAGCTTCCCCGCCTCCTCCGTTCCCGAGGCTGGGCAGGAGTTCCAAAGACTCACGGGGGAATTATCAGGTGACCAGGCGAGGAAGAGCCACTCGAAGCCCTGGGCATTCTGCGAGTCCAGGCGGTAGAGCAGGTAGCAAGGCTGTTGAGCATCCAGCAGCGGCAGCACGGCCCCGTCATAGTCCTGGTCCCAGCAGCCCACCAGCTCCCGAAAGGCGCCCAGCACGAGCTGTTCTGGGGGCAGAGGCCAGGTGAGCCCCGGAGCAGCCATGTCCCACAGCCACCTCTCACTGTGGGCCTCGGCCCCTGGAGGCGACTCAGACCCACTGACCACCCTCCCTGCCTTCCCCTGAAGCCTGTGACTCAATCAGTGTGTGAGTGAATGAATAAATGAGGGCGCAGAGCTGCCAGCCCGAGGCTGCTCCCTCCACACACACACACACACACACACACACACACGTGTAGCTTTGAGAACATGCCAACAGATGACCCAACACAGACAACCGCACCAAGACACGCAGCCCTGTACCCACAGCCACCAACGCGGCCCCCTACAGACACCCACGCCCCTCACCCCACTGGAATATACCCAGTGGACGGCCCCACTCTGCCTCCGGCCCCCTCCTCCCTCAGCCTGGGGCTCCAGCAGACGCCCCGGCACACCCTTCTCAGGACGAACATGCGGTCGGAAGTACCGTCACAGCCTCAGGCCACAGGGATCTGCAGGCAAAATGGCTTGTGGGAAAGAGGGAGGCAGGGGCTCCCACCAGACACTGCAGAACAGGTACCCTGCTGCCCTCCACCTGCTGTAGTCCCCTTCCCCAAAAGTAACCAATCAAGAGCAGCCAATGTTTTAACACCTAGGGCTGACCAGTCCCACCACCTTCCTGGCTGGCGCAGAGTGGCTGAATGGACACACGCTCGACCCACCAACCCCCACCAGGCGTCTTAGTGTGGCACCAAACAAAAGCCCATGTATGCATAGGCCCAGGCTGGAGGAAGAACTGGGGTAAGTGGACAACTGCCACCTAGCCAGAGGGTACCAGCACCCAAGCTCCAAGCCCTCCTGATGGGGGCAAAGGGCTGTCTATCCAAGAGCGCCTACAAGCCGGGTCTGCCAGCCCATCCACCTCCCTCTGGCCTTGGCCTTCTCACCTATCCTCCCAGAACTCAGATAGATCAAGACTGAAAACCAGCAGTCACGGGCTGACCAAGGCCGGGGAAGGCGGGGGGCAGGCGGGGGCAGGCGGCTGGGCAATAGCACTGCCGAAATTGTTTCATTTGTTGCCAGCATTTTTTCAAACTGGAACGTCTGATGTAACAAGTGGAATTCCTGGCTTTTCTAGAAAAATCAGGAAGATCAAGCCACACTTAGGCTGCCGGCAGGAGGCCTGGACCCTCTGGGGCTCCCAGGTGCCCAACAGCAGAATGCAGATAAGGGCCCACCGAGAGACTCCTCCTGCTCAATGTCTCAGGGATGTTCTGTCCGGGAGGTGACAGGGAAGGCTGAGGTCTGGGGTCCATGAGTTCCTCTCTCTGGAGGGGTGCAGGGGGCTGACCTAACCCAATATCCCAGACCGGGCCATTGAGGGCATCTGAATTTGGGGACCCTGGACACCATCCAGCAGAGCTCTAGCTCTAAAGCCTGAGTGGATTATCGGTCTGGGCAGACCCAGCTTTGACCCAATTCAGCATGTGAAAAGTCAGCTGGGCACCAAGCCCATTCAGGAGGCACCCAGAAGGGCCCACTACTGCATGGCTATCAAGAAGGGCTGGAAGGATTTGTGAGGGCCTGGCCTATCCCAGTTCTGGAGTCTGTAGCCCTCACCTCCAGGGACAGTCCTGTACCCCAGGACTTCTCTGCCCAGAGCTCCCCAAGCCTCAGTCTAATCCTCTGACTCCCCAGATTCCCTCCCCACGTTAGGCCTCAGCTCAAGCTCACTCACACCCCAAGCCCTATACCTCAGCACCACCCCTATGGAAGCCTCAGGGGCCCCAGATTCAAGTCATGGCCCAGCCAAACCTGGAATTCCTTGGTCCTGCTCTCAAAGAGACCGAAACAAGTCCCTTCTCCTCACAGCGAGGGCATTTCCCCTGGATAGGGTTCCGACTTCTCCTTAGGAATCTTCCCCAGCCAGTGGCCAAGTGAGGCCAGGCCTGTCGACCACCCAGGGAGGTGAACGGCACGAGACACCGAGGGCAGTGCCTGGCCTCACTCATCCCCTGAGACCCTGCTCTGCCCCGGCCCCTGACTAGGCCAGCAGACGACTACAGAGCCTCTGGAAAGGCTCGGCAGGACCCTTGGGCAGGGCTCTCCTTGCTATGTCCACAGCTCCTGTGTAACAGGCGTAAGGATCATGCCCGCCACCAAGGCTCTCCTACAAGGCACCTCTCATTTCCAGATGGGAGACTGAGGTCCTGAGGGGCTGAAGGACAACGTTCCCCCCACCTCCCAGAGAAGCAGTAGGGTCCAGCCGCCAGCCTGTCCCCTCGCCCACAGGAGGCACTCACCGTCCTCAATGACAACTTTGATGAGTCGCACAGAGCCAGCCCGCGCCTTGGCAAAGAACTCCTTCAGCTCTTCGGTGGCTACGAGAACAAGAAACATGGTGGGCGCTGAGCAGGCACAGGGAACGGTGTGGGCAGGGACACACTCAGGGCTTGCTCTGTCCTGGGGGTCTGGTGGCGGAGTTGGGAGCGAGATTAAATACGGCCCCCCATGTGACTGGGAATCTGAGACGGCCGCTGAACGCAAGCTCCCAAATTTAGCCAGCAGAGGTGGCAGGCAGGCAGCCTGCTGGCTGGGACGCCTCTGTTGACAGGCACATGGAGATGAGACAGCCCACCCGGGAAGGGGATAGGCCAAGCCAGCCAGAATGAACGGCTCCCACCTGTTCCCTGCACCCCCAAGAAGGCCCTGGCCCAAGGGCTAGCCTGGGACACACCCAGCATCCTCATATCCAGACAAAATTACAGGAGCCCCAACTTGCGTTGACCACTATGTCTGTTCACACACACACACACACACACACGGATACAGTCCCCAGGTTGCTAATAAATCCAGGCACAGGCAAATGCAGAGCATGGCTAACAAATGTGTGCAGGCAAGTGGCTGTACACAGAAACACAGAGGTGCACACTGCTGCGCGCGCGCATGCGCGCGCGCGCGCGCACACACACACACACACACACACACACACCCCCAGCCCCATTCCCCCAGCCAGGCTGCCTAACGTTGGGAGGCCCTGAAGAGCCAGGCCGGCCGGCCCTGGCTCAGTCCTGCCAGGGAGCAA
This sequence comes from Aepyceros melampus, assembly GCA_006408695.1. Lineage (NCBI taxonomy): Eukaryota > Metazoa > Chordata > Mammalia > Artiodactyla > Bovidae > Aepyceros > Aepyceros melampus. Next base: position 142,548 of record SJXQ01011741.1, read on the forward strand.
TAAACCTCCACCCCCAGGCAGCCAGGAAGAGTGACTCTCAGGGACTCTCCAAAACAGACCCTGACTGTGGTCTCTGAGCCACAGAGCCAAAAGGTGACAGCCAATGACCAGGAACACAGCTGCAGAGGAGAGGATCATGGTCAGAGCTGGGAAATGTGGGAATCACAGACCCACTGGTGGCTCAGATGGGGGAGCAAAGGGTCTCCAGAGGGCTGCACAGGCCAGGCCAGCATGACCTTGGGGCTGCCCAGGGGTCAGGAGAATTGTGTGGAAACACAGCTGGAGGGTTGAGGTCAGAGAATATTTATAGGGCCCGACTGGCAGCTCGAGGGTGGGTGCGGGGGGGGGCCTTTAGGAAAACAAACTCTGGTCATGTCCTCAGGTGCCCATCACGCAGGGTGACCGTGAGCATGATTCACAGGGCGGCGCTGTGCGCCACCCTCCAAGGCCACAGGGTGGGCAAAACTGCAGCTAAGCCGGGCGGGCCCTTGGGGTTGGCAGCAGCATGGTCTGGAGACACAGCCCCACTGAGCCAGGACAGACCTGCCCCTCGTGGACTCCAGGCCTGAGGTTCCACCAGATGTAAGTGACCTCTAACCTCACTGAACTTCAAACCCCTCTATAAGATGGAGTTAATACCTCCCACAGCATTAGCCTGTCCTAATAACAATTATTCATTTTTATTACTGCAATGACAGCAGGACAAGCTATTACCTGCTCAGATCTCCCCCAAGGGAGAGGCTGACACACCCCTTCTAGTGTTACCAGGACAAAGTGACACCCCAGTAGCGGAAGACACATCGCCCTCCATGTCTCCTCAGCCACCATCAATAATCCAGAGGCCAGGCCTGGGACACCTGAGCCTCTCTCATCAAAGATTCATGCCCCCCACCCGCACCCCTGCTGCCTTGCCTCCCACCCTGTCCCAGTCAGCCTCAGGTTACAGCCCTCTCCTGCCTGCTGTGAGGCAGCGGATCGAGACTGGCACCCAGGCATCCAGGGTGATCTCCCCTGCCACCTCCCTAGGCCAGAAATGGGAAGGGGTGGGCTGCTCCCAGGCGGAAGGAGGGCTGCCAGATTTCCCTAGGCAGGCTGATCTCAGCATAAGGGAAATGAGGGAGTGAAGGAGCGCCCAGGCCACAGGACCAGTCAGCACAGCATGGGGCAGTGGAGCCCTAACCTCTAATCCCCTCCCAGTTGGAGGCAGCAGCAATGGTCAGACAAGGGGAAGGAAGGGGCAGGTCTGGGGAGGCGTGGTTCCCTTCCGCGGGGCTGAGTCATAAAGCCGCCCCTCCAGCTCTTCTTGGAGAGCCCTGGCCCAGACCCAGGCTCCTGCTTTTTCTGGTCCTATGGGGCGTGGCCAGGGAAACCCTGTCAGGGCCAGCCACCAAGTGGCCACAACCGCAAGCAGAGATCCAGGTGGTCAGGCTGGTCGATGGTGATGGCCCCGGGCAGGGGATCCTGGTGAGGTGGGAGGAATGGCTGAGGGCCAGACCACCAGGCTTCTGGGCAAGCAGCCTGGGCCTTTCCCACAGGCCAGGCAGCCCTCCCAGGCCAGTGACACAGGGGCACACGAGGTCCAGATAGGGTCACGACACCTGGCTCCTGGCCACTGCTTCTTCCCTGTCCTGTCGAAGGAGGAATCGGACCCCTGAGGGAGGAGGAGGATGCTCTGGGCTCTGGGGTGGAGGACCTGGCCTGGAATCTCTAGGTCAGAACCTTTTTCCTTGCCTCCAGCCTGGAGCTGGGACCTTCCAACCCTGACTGGGGCAGACTCAGATCAGAGTGGAAAATGGCAGGGAGATCAGAGGTCAAGGTCAGACTGGCAATTCTCCACATCCCCACTTAGAAAACACCTGTCCCAAGTTTTTGCCAGCCTAGTTTGTGAGGGTCTGGGGAGGAGCCAAAAGGTCAGGACCCCCTCCTCACACTGACACAGCCAATAGGAGCCATACTGTGCCTCCATTGACTCGAATGAACACTGAAAGGCACCCAGATTGTGCACACGCACACAGACACCCCCAGACATGTGCACACAGTCACGAAACACTGATCATGATGATTCCATCACCATCTGAAGACGATTCCAGCCGACAGTGTCCAATCGGCCGTTAGTGCGTGCGCACTCGATGCACACAAGCAGCCAGCTCCAGATGTGCATACACAGGGCTGTACCCACAAGACAAGTGCACATGCGTGCACACTCCCTCAGATGTGAACATCCGGGTACACCCACCCTGCGTGCTAATAGACGGGCACACACAGGCACATCCACCCCCAGATGGGAGCACAGCCGCTTCCACCCCAGCTGCGTGCCTACATGTACACCCACCCTCAACTATGCACAGTAAGTCCGCATCCCACCAAGAAATGACCACCCCAGGCGACCCGCGGCTGCAAAAGAAAACAGGAAGCTTCCCCGGGCTGATGCCGGGAGAGGAAAGAGGGGCCCGACAGCCAGGGAGGGGCCGCAGCCGCGAGCAGAGACCCTCGGCCCCCTGTCCGTTCGCCATCCGTCCTCACCGTGGATGCCGGTCTGATGCGCCATGACTCCGTGACCCGCTCCGCCCGCGCCCTCGGAGCCCTCGGCTTGGCCCGGCCCGGCTTGGCTCGCTTGCACTCGAAGGAGAGGAAGGAGGAGGATGTGGTGGCGGCCGCCCAGACTCGCGCAGCTTCCCGGGCGGTGCCGCAGGACCCGCCCCCAGAGCGCCCCGCCCCTGACGGGCGAGGGCGGGGACTCCGGGCCGCGCGTGCGCATAGTGGGCGCTTGGTTCCGCGTGGGCCTAAGACGGAATGGGTCGGATTGTACGCGCGCTTGCGCGTGCCATCCGTGACCAAAAACAGGTCCAGCGTGTGGCTGAGCATGTGTGTGCGCCCTGATCCAAGTGGCCTGGCGCGGGGGCGTGCCCGTGAGTCCCAGCCAGGTGGGTTTGCACGTGGGGGATCCGCGCTTAGACCCCGATTTGTGGCCTTGAAGGGAGTGGAGGCATGTGTTTGAGTGGCGTTCCTTTCCTCTGAGATGTCTCTTGAGCACCTCCTGTGGGGCCTGGGCTCCTCGAGGCGTCTCCACCCGCCGGCCCTGCCCTAGCAGTGGGACCCCAGACAGACCTACTGGGCAGTCAGCCAAAGAACGGAGTCTGTGCAGTGAGTAAGGGACCCTCAGGAGGAGGTGAAATTTGAGTGGAGACATGGAGGAAAGCCTGGTAGAGCAAGGGAAAAGTTTTCCGAGAAGAGGAAATTGCATGTGCAAAGAGGGTCCGAGTTTGGTGAGTCTGAGGTTCCCAACTCCTAATCAACTTCTGACTCCACAGCCAGGAGCATTGCCTTCTCTGGCATCAGCCCCTGCCTGCTGGTTACCAACAGAATGTATCTTCCGGGCCACTGCGATTGAGTCAGGGTGAGCACATGATTGGACAGTCTGTCCAATCAGAGCCTGTACTGGGACTTTGGTTGGGAAGGTTAGAAAGGCTTTGGGGCCTGGGGTTGCTGAGAGTTGGTGATGGACTGTGTGGCCTGCCTGGTATCAGGCCTCAGCTTAAGCTCCCTGCCCCCTGTCCCTACCCCACCCTAACTAGGCAGCATTGAGCCCTCCTCTGTGTGCCCCACACCCTGGGTTTCCCAGCACACACAAAACTGAAGGGTTTTCTTATTCATCTTCCTGTGCATACCCCGAGGGCTGGGCCTGTGCAGTGAGCTCACCATGACCACTTCAGCACTGGAACATAAAAACCACGTGTGACAGTGAAACCAGCCTTGAGAGAACAGTTCATAGGCAAGTGCCCCCAACTCTGAGATGTGTCACAGCCCAGTGAGGTCAGCAACACCGAGACTCTGGTTATATCAGCTCTCAGAGCTGCCTCCCTCCACAAGAACACTTGGCAGTTCCACAGAACCATAAGAACCTCAACCTCTTGGAGACAGGAATTAACCAAGAAAACAGATTAATAAAAAAGCAGAATACAGTTCTGTTCCCTATTAAAATGTCCCATCACTAGATGAACTACATGGCTGTCTTAACATCAAGGTCTCCCCTGCTACCTGGTTGGCCCCACCTGCATCATTCTCTTTGTTTTTATCACTACCTAACATTTACTTGCTTACTTCTTTATTGTCTTCCTCCCACCAGTCGTTAAGTTTTTGCCCTTGCTGTATCCCCAACACTGCTCTATTCCCAACAGTGCCCAGGATTAGTGGGTCCCCAATAATATTTACCAAAAAAAAAAAAAATGTCTGAATGAACTGTGAGTCTGTTGTGTTGCACAGTTACTATGGCAGGGCACATTTACTTAATACTCATGACAGTCCTACAGGGTAGGTGTTACTGTCTCCTTACACATTTACAATCTGAGGTTTGGAGAAATAAAGTGATTTGATCCAAGTCATAAGGCAGTGAGTGTTCCCCAAGAACCTAAGTCTCCTTTACTAAAGAAATTAGGACAAAGGATGAGAAATCCTTCTCGGCAGTGGCCCTCATGGCCTCCATCACTGTCTTACACCTGATGAAAAGGGTTTAACCAGAGAAAGGAACTTCCTGAGAGAATGGGATTGTGGCCCAGTCCTGCTCAGTTTCAGAGCCTATTATGCAAGCCAGGAGCCCAGGGACCAGGGGAGCATCCAAACAGACTCCATCTCTATCTGAGTCTGGTTTCAGGCAGAAAGATGAGAAAGGTGCACACAGCTCCTCAAATGAGCCCAGGGATTATCAGGGTGTCCAGGAACAGGTTGGTTGCTCCTTTATTGCCAATGTTTCTCAACACAGAGTCAGCCATTGAAATTATTTGAATGTATTTTTTTTCAGGTGGGTCAACGATTAAAAAAATTTTTTTTAAGTGAACTATTAATATAAAGGACTTCCCTGGTAGCTCAGGCAGTAAAGAATCTGCCTGCAATGCAGAAGACCTGGGTTTGATCCATGGGTCAAGAAGATTCCCTGGAAAAGGAAATGGCAACCCACTCCAATATTCTTACCTGGGAAATCCCATGGACAGAGGAGCCTGGCAGGTTACTGTCCATGGAGTCACAAAGAGTTGGACACAACTGAGCAACTAACACACATTAATATAAAATTACTGAAACAAAGGGAGGAGATTGTAAAATCTTGGAGTGGAGAAGTCCTCCTGGGTATGTTACCAAACCCAGAATCCATAAGAGAAAAAAAAAAAAAACAAAAAAATTCATTTACATTAAAAATAAAAATTCTATTATGGCTGATTCGAGTTGTATGTATGGCAGAAACCAATACAACATGGTAATAATTTTTGAAAAAGGAAGAAAAGTCTATATAGAAAAACCAACAATCAAAATAAAAACACAAACATAAAACTGTTCAGTTCAATTCAGTCGCTCAGTCATGTCTGACTCTGCAACCCCATGAATCACAGCACTCCAGGTCTCCCTGTCCATCACCAACTCCTGGAGATCACCCAAACTCATGTCCATCAAGTCGGTGATGCCATCCAGCCATCTCATCCTCTGTTGTCCCCTTCTCCTCCTGCCCCCAATCCCTCTCAGCATCACAGTCTTTTCCAAAGAGTCAGCTCTTTGCATGAGGTGGCCAAAGTACTGGAGTTTCAGCCTCAGCATCAGTCCTTCCAATGAACACCCAGGACTAGTCTCCTTTAGGATGGACAGGTTGGATCTCCTTGCAGTCCAAGGGACTCTCAGAGTCTTCTCCAACACCAGAGTTCAAAAGCATCAATTCTTCGGCGCTCAGCTTTCTTCACAGTCCAATTCTCACATCCATACATGACCACTGGAAAAACCATAGCCTTGACTAGACGGATCTTTGTTTTCTGAATGTTGAGCTTTAAGCCAACTCTTTCACTCTCCTCTTTCACTTTCATCAAAAGGCTTTTTAGTTCCTCTTCACTTTCTGCCGTAAGGGTGGCGTCATCTGCATATCTGAGGTTATTGATACTTCTCCCGGCAATCTCGATTCCAGCTTGTGCTTCTTCCAGCCCTGTGTTTCTCATGATGTAATCTGCATATAAGTTAAATAAGCAGGGTGACAATATACAGGGGCAGCGGCCGAGAGGAGCTACTCCATGTCCAAGGAGTGGTGGCTGCTCAGGCGCAGGAGGGCTGAGAAGAGCTACTCCACGTTTAAGGTCAGGAGGGGTGACCTCATCCAAGGTAGGAGCAGCAGCTGCGCTTTGCTGGAGCAGCCGTGAAGAGAGACCCCATGTCCAAGGTAAGAGAAATCCAAGTAAGACGGTAGGTGTTGTGAGAGGGCATCAGAGGGCAGACACACTGAAACCATAATCACAGAAAACTAGCCAATCTGATCACACGGACCACAGCCTTGTCTAACTCAATGAAACTAAGCCATGCCGTGTGGGGCCACCCAAGGCGGACAGGTCATGGTGGAGAGGTCTGACAGAATGTGGTCCACTGGAGAAGGGAATGGCAAGCCACTTCAGTATTTTTGCCTTGAGAACCCCATGAACAGTATGAAAAGGCAAAATGATAGGACACTGAAAGAGGAACTCCCCAATTGGTCAGCAGGTGCCCCACTTCTACAGCAGATCAGTGTAGAAGTAACTCCAGAAAGAATGAAGGGATGGAGGCAAAGCAAAAACAATACCCAGTTGTGGATGTGACCGGTGATGATAGAAGCAAGTTCCGATGCTGTAAAGAGCAATATTGCATAGGAACCTGGAGTGTTAGGTCCATGAATCAAGGCAATTGGAAGTGGTCAAACAGGAGATAGCAAGAGTGAACATCGACATTCTAGGAATCAGCGAACTAGAATGGACTGGAATGGGTGAATTTAACCCAGATGACCATTTTATCTACTACTGTGGGCAGGAATCCCTCAGAAGAAATGGAGTAGCCATCATGGTCAACAAAAGAGTCTGAAATGCAGTACTTGGAGGCAGTCTCAAAAACGACAGAATGATCTCTGTTCGTCTCCAAGGCAAACCATTCAATATCACATAAAATTGTAACTGGCTACAAACAATATAGTTGACAATCATTTCAAAATAAAGAGTTGATTTCTTTTATATATAAAGAATTGTCATAAATCAATAAGAAAAAGACCAATGGCTCAGTACGGAGACTGGGCACACGATACAAAAAGACCATCTATAGGAAATGAACTGCAAATAATGTCTCTCAAATCTGTGAAGAGTTGCTTATCCTCTCCTATTAAGTGAAAGTCAAATTAGACTTGCATATTTTTTACTTATAGGTAAAAATTAAAGGTATGTCTGTTCAGTTGCTCAATCGTGTCGAGCTCTTTGAGACCCCGTGGACTGTAGCCTAGCAGGCTCCTCTGTCCATGGAATTTTCCAGACAAGAATACTGGAGTGGGTTGTCATGCCCTCCTCCAGGGGATCTTCCCAGTCCAAGGATGGAACCCACAACTCCTGCATCTCCTGCACTGGCAAATGAATTCTTTACCACTAGCACCACCTGGAAAGCCCTTAGGTAAAAATTTAAAACTTTATTAAAAAACTGCAATGGTCGAAGGATGGGGAAATACGCTGACTGGTGCCACCTTCATGTAGGACAATATCTGCAAATTATTAGATGTATTCCCTCTCCCCCTTTTTCTTTTAAATTGTGAAATTCACATAACATAAAAGTAACCATTTTTTACTGAGCCTGTGCACCACAACTAGAGAGTCCGCGCATTGCAATGGAAGATCCCTCATGCTACAACTGAGACTCAAGTGAAGCCAAATTAACGAATGAAAACAAACAACACTACAAGGACTTCCTTGGCGGCTCAGTGGTTCATGAATCCACTTGCCAGTGCATGGGACATGGGTTTGATCCCTGCTCTGGGCAGATTCTCACATGTTACAGGGCAGGTGAGCCTGCATGCCACAACTACTGAATACACACCACCACCACACCACCACCCCCCGCCTAGAGTCTGTGCTCTGAAACAGGAGAAGCCACTGCCATGGGAAGCCTGCAATGAAGAGTAGCCCCCGCTCAATGAAGAGTAGCCCCCGCTCGCCACAACTAGTAAAAGCCTGAGCACAGCAACAAAGACCCAGTGCAGCCCAAAATAATTTTTTTTTTAAAAAAAGAGTTCATATGCCACAACTAAGTCCAGCACTCATATGCCAGCACAATGAAATAAATAATACATTTAAAGATTAACCATTTTAAACTGAACAATTCAGTACATTCACTATGTTGTGCAACCACCAATTCTAATTCCAAAACATTATTTCTCACTCCAAAATAAAACTTTATATTCATTAAGCAGTTACTTCCAATTCTCCCCTACTCTCAGCCCCTGGCAACCATCAGTCTCCTCTCTTGTTCTATGGATTTACTTACTTTGGATATTGAATATGTTGTTCAGTCGCTCAGTTGTGTCTGACTCTTTGGTGACGCCATGGACTGCATGCAGCATGCCAGGCTTCCGTGTCCTTCACTATATCCTGGAGTTTGCTCAGACTCATGTCCATTGTGTTGGTGATGCCATCCAACCATCTTAGAAACATAAAATATGTGACTTTTCGTGTCCAGTTTCTTAATATAATGTTTTGGAGGTTCATCCACCTTGTACAATGTATCAGCATTTCATTCTTTTTTATGGCTGAATAGTATTCCACTGTGCATTTGTGCTACAGTTTGTCCACCCATTCATCCAGTTGATGAACACTTGGGTTGTTTCCATCTTTTGGCTGTTATGAATAGTGTTGCTGTGAACAAGGAATGCCTTTGATGCCACAATTCTGTTAGTAGGAACTGATCCTACCAATATCCCCCACACAAAAAAACTTGTAAAACAAAAAAAAAAAAAAAGAAAAGAAAATTATGCAAATGTTCACACTGGGGGACTAGCTACATAAAGTCTGCATGTTTGCAGAGACTGCTCAGTAGCCCTCACAAGGAACAAGGCAGCTCTTCAAGAACTGATGCAGGAAAAGATAAAGCTATCTTATATGAAAACTTCATGTGCAGGATACAATGTAGAGTATCTTATCATTTGCATATATTTATATATATATCTCCAACTCTTTGTGACCCCACAGACTATAGCCCACCAGGCTCCTCTGTCCTTGCGATTCTCCAGGCAAGAATACTGGAGTGGGCTGCCATTCCCTTCTCCAGGGGATCTTCCTGACCCAGGGATCAAACCCAGGTCCCCTGCATTGCGGGCAGGTTCTTTACTATCTGAGCCATCATAGAGATACAATTTTTTTGCCCATTCATTCATGGATGAGCACACGTTTTTTCCACGTCTTGGCTGTTGTAAATAATGCTGTAAACATGGTGGGGCGGACAGGTTTTTAAGGTAGTGATTTCGTTCTCTCCAGATAAATATCAAGAAGTAGGATTGCCGGGTCATACAGTCGTTCTATTTTTAGCTTTTTTGAGGACCCACCATACTGTTCTCCATAGTGGCTGCACCAATTTACCTTCCCAGCACCAATACATGACAGTTCCCTTTTCTCCACACTCTTCCAGCACTCGTTGTCCCTGCTCTTACGTGGTTTTGTTTTATTTTGCATGAACTTGCACAGAATACCCTTGACATCTCTGGAAGGATTCACTAGAAAGTAGTACCATTGTTTGACTTCAGGGAAGGAAACTGAGTCATAATGAAATGTAGTAAATATTTTAAATTAAATCTAAAATCTTAAGAACAGGTATGGAAGTCAACAAAAGCCTTTCCATTGTGAGTGAAAAAAAAACACAGCCTGAAAATGGCCCTCTCTCCCTCACAGGCCGGCTGGGTTAGCTGAGGAGAGGTCTCTGGCCAGGAGGGGGCAGGCTTGAGTTATTCGCGCGGTTGGGAGAAGGGTGTCACTGGAAAGAGAAATTGCAACTTTCACGTTTCACTTTCCTGCACTGGAGAAGGAAATGGCAACCCACTCCAGTGTTCTTGCCTGGAGAATCCCAGGGACGGGGGAGCCTGGTGGGCTGCTGTCTATGGGGTCGCACAGAGTTGGTCACGACTGAAGCGACTTAGCAGCAGCAGCAGCAGCAGCAGGAAGGACTCAACCCAGAAACGAAGACAGACTCACCCCAAGGAACCTCACCTACAACTTCAGACTCTAGACAGAGAAGAGCCTGGAGGCTTCTGGAGACAGAAAAAGGCACACACAGGCCATTCCAAAGTCCTGGGAGTGATGGGGCACTGGATTTCAGCAGCAGTAACAGCCAAGAAACAATGACAGAGCAGTCAGAAAGAATTCTGGACTGAAATATTAAATAAAAAGCAAAGGCAGGGACTTCCCTTCTCTGATGGTCCAGTGGTTAAGACTCCATGCTCCCAATGCAGGGGGCCCAGGTTCAATCCCTGGTCCAGGAACTAGATCCCACCCATTGCAAGGAAGGATCCCACATGTGCAACTAAGACCTGGCACAGCCAAATACATTTTAAAAAAAGAAAAAGCAAAGACAGAATACAAGCTCTTTCAGACTTACAAGGACCCAGAAAAATGACCAGAATCCAGTCAACCTTTCTCAGACATACCCACCACTTTGCTGAAGCAAAATGACAGAGTAAACCAAGAGAATCAGTCTTGGGATCCAGACAAGGGCAGAGGCTCCTGGGAGCCTACGGAGCCACTGAAGCCTGGGTAGCACTGGAGGAATGCTCAGGCCCCCTTGGAGCAGGGAGGATGGGATTGCCATCAGATTCTACATGGCTCTGAAAACTCAAAATAGTTAAGGTGGGCAACAGACCACCTGTGACTCCTGGCTGCCAGGAGCTTCTCTGAATACACCTAAGAGAACAGGATCTTCATCCCTCCGGGGAGTCCGAGAAGGTAAGTGTGGGGAATAGACTGTTTGCATTGTGCCTCTGGTTTAAGACTTTAAAAGCCTCTGAGCCATTGGCTGATGGGATGAGGAGGTAACCCCACTGATAGAATTGGGTTTGCCCCACTCTGGGTCACTGGTGCATTTTGTCCCAATGACAGGTTGTAGCTCAGGTGTCTTTTTTTTTTTTTTTCAGGTGTCCTTTAGAAAGCCTTCTTTTTGTCCCCTTCCCCTTTGAAGGCTAATTCAAGCACCGTCCGCCAGGACTTCCCCATCACTACAGGTGAGCTCATTTCCATTAGTGCTCTTCTCTTGCTTGGGATCTGACACACAAAGTGGGGACAGTAAATTAGCTCCCAGGCTAGCTGGAACTGAGTTACTTGAGGGACAGCTTGTTGGGCACAGCTCCCCTACCCCAGGAACCATACTCTGTGGGTGGGGGGAACTCCCAGTAGGGCAGGGCTGGCGTCCAGGAGGAAGTAAGGACCAGTGAGCAAGTGCTGGGCTTAGGCATGGAAGCGAAGATAGGGACTGCTCCTGTAGTGCCCCCAGCCCACCCCCTTCCCCTGCCCCAGGGCCCTAGGTTGTGGGGCCTTAGGGGCTTTGAGTGGTCAGGCCTATCTTCCCAGAGGAGGAAAGGGGAAGAGAAATCCCCCGTGGGGGTTCTGAGTCAGCTGCACTGTCATAGTGGAAACAGCACAGCTCTGGGTGGCAGGACACTTCCGCTCTGTGGGCCTCAAGAGTCCTTGTTATGAGATAGAAGTAATAGTCCTGCATAGGAAGTTGGGCTTCAGTGGCAGACAGTGACAGAGCGTGGTGTTAGCATGCAGGTGTGAAGGGGGACACAGCTGCAGATCCCATGGTGGTGGGCAGCCAGGACTTAAGAGGCCTACAACATCTTGCCCCCAGCCCAGATGAAAGTTTTTCACTTCCCTTAGTCACAAGTCTGAACTCTGACTAGTTAGCTGTTTCGGGGAACCAAGGATTCTGTTTGCCCATCAGTCGCTTAACACTCTAGTGAGGCCCCTGCTGTCTGTCTAGAGAGGACATCTTGATTGGATCACAGTGTTTACAAGACTTGGCCTTGAGGGTGGGAGTGGATGCTCAGGATAAAGAAGGCCAGGATGACCACCAAGCCCGGTCTGAAAGCGGAGGGTGCCAGGCCAAGTGGGTGAGGCAGGCAGGTCACCTGAGGAACACTGTGCTCTGAGCCTCTTGCTCAACGTGTCAGGCGTGTGACACCTCCAAGTACATCTTGTTCCCATCTTGCCCTTGTGTAAGTTTCTGGGCTAGCAAGAAGAGGCCTGAGTCTCTGCCATGGACATTGATCCAGCCTGGAGGCCCCGGACCCCTGCGGCCTCCCTGGGCGGGGAGGAGGCACTTTCCCTCTCAGAGGCTCGTGCCCCATACGGGTGGGTGAACCTCAGCCTGCTCAGGCTCCTGGGTGAGCGGAGGCCAGCCTCTTTGTCTCTCCAGGCTCAGTGTTCCTGCCTGTAAAGTGGGGTTGATAACACCATCAGCTTGTCGGCAGGTTTGATGGCACCCAGGCCGCGCACAGGCTCCCTCCCGGGCGACGGGGAGGTTGGGGTTTGGGGGCGTCGCCGCGCAGCCGGCTCCGCCCCGCCCCTAGCCTGCTTCCTCCTCCCGGGACTAGCGGGCGGTGCCGCCGGCCCAGCCTCTCGCCCGGCGCCCCGCGGGCAGCCCCCGGCCAACGCGCCATGTCAGCCGACTGGTTCCGGCGCCGCTTCCTGCCGAGGGGCCCGCTCCCCGCGCCGCGGCCACCCCGGCCCCGCGCCAGCCCCGTGCCCTACCGGCGGCCCCGCTTCCTGCGCGGCTCGGGCTCCAGCTCCGGCACCGCCGACGCCTCGCGCCGCCCGGACGCCCGGCCCGTGCGCAGCCCGGTACGGGGCCGCTCGCTGCCTTGGAACGCAGGCTACGCCGAGTGAGTGCCCGGCCCCAGACGGGGCCCCGCCCGAACCGCCCCCCTCCCCGCGAGCCTTATCCCGAGGCCGCGTCCCCCACCCCAAGATCCCGCCCGGGGTCCCGTGCTGACGACTGAGAAAACAGGCTCAGCTGAGGGAAGATCCCGCGCCCCGACCTTGTGGGTAACTTCCTCTGGTCCCTCCCGCATCCCACCTCAGGTCGGGAAGGACCTGCCCCCTCAGCCCAAAAGCCTACCCCCTCAGGCTTCCAAAAGAGGAAGGGTCACTGCAGAGGTCCAGCGTTCTGGGCTTTGGAGAGTCCGTCCACTGCTCACACACGCACATCTCATCCTGAGTTATGGCTGAGATGGGGCAGCAGATAGGCAAGGAAGCCTCACACCTCCCTAGGCTGCCCTGTCCTTACCTCCCAGCCCAGGACAGCAGGTAAGCTCCAGAGGGGCTGAGTCCTGAGTTTTGCCTTAGTTGTGAGATCACTGAACAGTTTGCAAACTACCAGCATTTGTCCAGGTGTGTGCTAGGGACAGCACGGTGGCTATTGCTCCAGTGGGAGGGCTCCCTTCTATGTTTCAACTGTTCTCTGTGCCCATGGGGGCAGAGATGTGTCCCTAAAAGGGTCACTGATCACGTCCTGGCCTCAGAATCATCAACGCAGAGAAATCTGAGTTCAATGAGGATCAGGCGGCCTGTGGGAAGCTGTGCATCCGGAGATGTGAGTTTGGGGTTGAAGAGGACCAGGAATGGCTGACCTTGTGCTCAGAGGAGGTGAGTGCAGCTGAGCCTGGGGCCCTCTTAGAGTCTGGGGCCAAGACTGGGGCCAGGACTGCAGACTGAGGTTCTTGCCCTAGTGCCCCACTTTCAGCCAGGGGACAACTAGGGAGGCCAGGCAGAGCCTGATGGCAAGCCCTTCCTGTACAGTTCCTGACAGGTCATTACTGGGCACTGTTTGATGGGCACGGTGGTCCAGCTGCAGCTATCCTGGCTGCCAACACTCTGCACTCCTGCCTGCGCCGGCAGCTGGAGGCTGTGGTAGAGGGCATGGTGGCCACTCAGCCCCCCATGCACCTCAGCGGCCGCTGCGTCTGCCCCAGTGACCCCCAGTTTGTGGAGGAAAAGGGCATTAGAACGGAAGACTTGGTGATCGGGGCTCTGGAGAGTGCCTTTAGGAGTGTGTGAGTGTGACCTTTGGGTGGGGAAGGAGGGAAGGTTTTACCCCCAGGGACCTGAGGGACTCTGGGTTAGGGGGGCGTCCCTGCACTTAATGGTGATCACCCTGGATCTTCAGATTGAGAGGATAAAATTGGGCTAGGTTGTTATTAAGCAGTCATCATAACCTCTCCTAGTTTTCCAGCTCCTCCTATTAATATGTGCTAGGTGCTTTTACCTGTATTATCATATTGCTCATCCTTAGGTCCTTGGTTTCTCTTCCTCACTGTTTAGAATAGGACTTCCATATCTCCCCGAGGATATAGTTAGATCTCCTGACCACAGGGGTCCTGGAGTCACAGTGACTTTGGGCAGGGGCTGCCATGCTTGCTGGTTGGGAAGTGCGCTGTAGGGTGGGGGCTGGAGACAGGGGCACGGTGGCATCACAAGCAGCAGCTAAAGCAGCCTTGGTTTGCCCCAGGATGAGGTGATCGGGCGAGAGTTGGAGGCCTCAGGCCAGGTGGGTGGCTGCACAGCCCTGGTGGCTGTGTCCCTGAAGGGAAAGCTGTATGTGGCCAATGCTGGGGACAGCAGGTGAGTGAGCCCTGGAGGGTGGGCAAGGTGGGGCGAGCAGACGGGCAGGAGGTGGGGCGGGGACAGTGAAAGGGGACTGGAAGTGGAGAGACAGAAATGAGGAAGATTGGCTGAGTTGTTTGTGTACTGGGCATGTGTCAGATGCCAGAGGGGGCAGGGACCTCAGGGACCAGGTCAGACGGTTGAGGCTTTACCCTGCAGGACTTAAGCAGTCACCGAGGGGCTTTGAGCAAGTGATCGGCAGGAGCAGAACTGGCCCCTGGTGGCTGGAGGAGGGGCCAGCAGGAGGGAGGCCACGGGTAAGGATGGAGGCTGCTCCACAGACCTCTCCATCTCCTCTGAAACTTCATCCAGGGCCATCCTGGTGCGGAGGGATGAGGTGCGGCCCCTGAGCTCTGAGTTCACCCCCGAGACTGAGCGGCAGCGGATCCAGCAGCTGGTAGGTGTCTCAGTGGAGGAAGAAGTGGATGGGGCCCCAGCTCCTGGGCCACCAGAGGCAGCCTGACCTGAGCAAGGCCTCCCTACCCCAGGCCTTTGTCTACCCTGAGCTCCTGGCTGGTGAGTTCACCCGACTGGAGTTCCCTCGGCGACTGAAGGGGGATGACTTGGGGCAGAAGGTCTTGTTCAGGGATTACTACATGAGTGGCTGGTGAGTGGAGTGGGGTTGGGGACACCGTGGGGAGAGCCCTGGGGTCCAGGCTCAGCTGGGTGGCCTGGGGCAGTCCCCTTCCACGGGGCAAGGTGGGCCCTGTTGGCTTGGGTTGATGCTGGGTCTGCTCCTGGTAGGAGCTACAAGTGTGTGGAGAAGTCGGATCTCAAGTACCCACTGATTCATGGACAGGGTAGGCAGGTCAGTGAATGGCCACTCCGAGAATCCCTCTTGAATCACCCCCTGTAGAGGTGGGAGCTCCTTTGTCCCTTGTGGGGAGCCTTGGCTGAGGTCCCAGGGGCTGCTCCAAGGTCACAGGACATTTCTCTCTCAGCCCAGGGGCCCAGGGGTCACAGTCCACCTGTGTGCTTTACGTGTACATTTTCTGGGGCTGTCTGCTATCACCTCACACCTCTATTATTTCCAGGCTCGGCTACTGGGAACCCTGGCCGTCTCCCGGGGTCTAGGAGACCATCAGCTCAGGGTCCTGGACACAAATATTCAGCTCAAGCCCTTCTTGTTATCTGTCCCACAGGTGAGGGGGCCACAGCATTTCCATCTGCCCAGAAAGGCAGACAAAGCAAGGTTGGCGGGAGCTAGGAAGGAAGCGGTGAGACCACCTCAGACTTACCTTGCAGGTGACTGTGCTCGATATGGACCAGCTGGAGCCCCAGGAGGAGGATGTGGTTGTCATGGCAACTGATGGGCTCTGGGATGTTCTGTCCAATGAGCAAGTGGCACAGCTGGTGCAGAGCTTCCTCCTTGGCAACCGAGAGGACCCACACAGGTACTGAAGTTGCTGGGGATCTGCCTGGTCCTGGTTAGTACCAGCAGCAACATTAAGAAGTACCGAGAAGACAACACAGCAGAGGAGTCCGGCTAAGAACAGTTGGCCAGGACTGGAGCTACCTCAGGGTTCCTGGGGGTGACTTTGGGTCCCCAAATTCTCTGGGTCCATACTCACATGGTCCAATCTGTGGCCCTCCCAGTCCCCAAAGTCAGACTGCACTGCTTGAGTTCTCAAGTGTCCAGCACTGGGTGAGCTCTCCCTGAGGGCTGGCCTTGCCTCTTTGATCTGGCCCCAAAGTACATCTGCAGAACGGTCCCCACAGGTTCTTGGAGCTGGCCAAGATGCTGATACGCAGCACACAGGGGACGGACGACAGCCCCACACAGGAAGGGCAGGTGTCCTACGACGACGTCTCTGTGTTTGTGATTCCCTTGCACCACCAGGGCCAGGGGCACGGTAGCCACTGAGGATTCAGACACCGCATCCCAGAACCACTGAGTGGCCAGGTGCGACATGGGGGCCCCTCCACCACGGTCAACAGCAGGTCTGCCTGCCCCAGTCCCAGACCGAGCCCTGACCCCAGCCCATTTCAAGGTGCGCATTTCTACAAGGCAGTCAGAGCTGGAAGAACGTAGGGAGTTCCCCAGGTTCCTTGCCAGGCAAAGAACGCTACTGTCAATAATAATGTCTGGCAGAGTCACTTTACATTAGGAATCCACGCAAGGCTCCTCAGAGAGGATCCTGAACAGCCTCAATACGTTATTCCCAAATGGGGACAGCTGGACTAAGTGCATTGGCCAAGGATGCCAGCAAGGGCAGAAAGACTGTGGTTGGATCCAGGTCTCCAATGCATGAATGTCACTGAGATCCTACCCTGCTCCCCTCTGTGCTGGAGGAGAGGCACGGACCCAGGGGCTACAGTTGGGGGAGAAACTAGTAGGCAGGAGCCCCAGAGGTGGCTGAGTGGTGAATGCCCTCCTCACTGCTCCTGACTGCTCCTCTCTGGCCCCAGCCCTGCCCAAGGCCGATGCCTCAACAATGCCCTTTTGTTCTTCCATCACCTCCCTATTAAATGTTTATGTGCACAGAGAACCCTTGTGAATTGTCAATTGCTGTAAAGCTTGGCATTATAGTACTTTTTGCTTTTTCTCGTTTTCTTAAAAAAAAAAAAAATCAGTCTTAGTCTTAGCTCTACCTTACAAATTTCCCTATAATCAGCACTGTCTTCTCTGCAGCCTCCCTAGTTCCCAGCTTGGGATGAGCCCCAGTGAGAGAACTGCTGCCCAGAACAGAAGGGAGGGTCTCCACTGCTGGCTGTGAGTTCTGGGCTTGAGGTACCAGAGGGAATGCCTTTGGTTTTTTAAAAAATGCAAATTATAGTAGTTTTAGTATAAACTGTAAATTTAGAATAAAGCTAGACTTACTGACTGGAGACAAGATAGTTAGGGCTCCAGAGCTTGCTGTTTGATGAGTAGTTTAGTTCTTCAACTTCCTCACAAGACCCCTTTTTATCATCCAGCACTGGCCAAGGCTCAAATGCTTAGTATTTGTTGAATTTCATAACCTCAGCCTTATCTAACTCTTCCCTCATCTACTTACTTTGGTTCACAATTGAGATTCTTACCAGGCAACTCACAGCCTTTAACTGCAGCCAGAAAGGACAAGGACCACGAAGCCCCAACATGATGGTGACACTTGTTCATTTAACACACTGGGGAGGCCCCCAGCCCAACTTCCTGCCCATTAACTCACTTTAGACTCCATTTCCTACATGTTCTCTAGGGAAGAGAGAGGATAAACTATGAGCTTGCTTACTTTTTACAGTCATATTCCATAGCCCCGCACTTCTGGGCCTACCTCTGTCCACAGCTGGGTCATGACCAACTGTGGTTGGCCCCAGCAGCTCTGGGCAGCCTCTCCAGGACACTAGTGAGGCATCTGGCAAGGACAGATGCCTTACTACCGCCCTGTAGTTTTACTTCCTATTTCTTCAGCAGTCCCCACCCTCCACTCACCCCTGCCCCCAGCAAAGCTTTGTAAGCGGTATCCTGTGCCTGCCAACCCACTACCCACTCAACTACTGAGCCAGCTCGCCCAGTCTACTTTGCTTCTCACATCACAAGGCTGAAGCCCAGGAAGTGGGCAAGGGTAGGTCTCTCAACTGCAAACAAGCCAAACCGACAGGAGTGACCACTGCAAAGGCAGCCACGCTCACCTGCATGTTCGTGTCTCTCAGCAGAGCCAAAAACTGCAGTAGCCCTCACGGCGGCTGAGGGGGAACGCCTCCTCCCCAAGCAGTCATGTTGACAGCCTGTGCGTGGCCTGCCCCTTACAAGTTGGGACTCTCCCTCTACTGCCCTCCAGAGCCTTTGGTCAACCTCTAATGCCCAGGGGGAAAGTGGCAGGCCCACAGTATTGCAGCTGAGGATGCCACGCTACTAGTGAGTTACCAATTCACCAGCCAGGCAGTGGGTTACCAAGGAACAGGGCAGGCCTTCTACCAGAATGTTAGTTCCACTATACTTGCCCCCCTCAACAAGCTAGCGCCTAGCAGGATGAACCTTATTCCAGCTAGAGGGTGCCAACTGATCAAGGGTTGAGGTTAACAGTGGGGATGAAAGGCAGCTTGAGATAGACACCAAATACAGCCTTTGAAGATCTCAAGGTTGGCTCAGGCCTGCCTTTTCTGGGTCACTCATTTCTGGCCTACTGCTGCTTATTAGAATGGGGGCGTTGGGGACCCAGACTGCTATGCACTGAGAGCTGGATATAGGTTTCCTCCCACTAAGGCTCACAGGCCTTAGTTACCAGAGGCAGTCCCAGCAAGCCCAACATTACCTGTCCAAAGCATTACAGTGAGTGCCAGTATGAGCCAGGAGGACTGACAGGGGACAACCCACCCCCATGCCCTCCAACTCTAAGAACAAGGCAAACAGTGCTATGAAAACTCAATGGAAGAGGCTGCAGCCGTAAAATGGCCTACTGCTGCTTATTAGAATGGGGGCGTTGGGGACCCAGACTGCTATGCACTGAGAGCTGGATATAGGTTTCCTCCCACTAAGGCTCACAGGCCTTAGTTACCAGAGGCAGTCCCAGCAAGCCCAACATTACCTGTCCAAAGCATTACAGTGAGTGCCAGTATGAGCCAGGAGGACTGACAGGGGACAACCCACCCCCATGCCCTCCAACTCTAAGAACAAGGCAAACAGTGCTATGAAAACTCAATGGAAGAGGCTGCAGCCGTAAAATTCTGTCTAAGACAGATAACATGGAAAAAAACGTTTATATGTTAAGTACAAAAAGGACATAAAATTGTATATACAGTAGAATAACAACTATGTAAACACACCAAAAATCTATATGCACAGAAATGTCTAGAGGAACACTTAACACCAAAAGATTAGCAGTGGTAACATTTGGGTGGTAAACTGATTCTTTTTAAAATTCCCAGATTTTTCTTAATAAGCATTAATTATGACTGCAAGTTACGTTTTTTTCTAAAAAAAAAAAAAAAAACAAAACACACAAAAAAAACCCAGTGGCTGGTGGTTGAGCAGTGCAGTGTCACCGTCACATATAAATCAGTGGCTTTGGCCCTGACTCTCGAGAGCATGGTGCGCCCCCCATCCCCAGGAGAACTTAAGCACCTCACTCCCACTGAAGGTGTCTTAGCAGCCCTGGTGCTCCTTAGGGTCTCTGACTCAGACACTCCTCCCTTAATTCTGCCTTATTTCCACCACCGCATCACCTTCGGTTACTTCCAGCTGCATCTTTCCCTTTCCTTCCCAACTCAGGAGCTGGCTCTGCAGCCACAGGTCCCCATAAACAGAAGCAGTGCAGTGCATATTTTCAAAGGACCTGCTGCCTCTGCTTCGGACTCACAGGAACTCAATACAAATCATTTTCCTGCAGATAGACAGTCATATATGCTGGCTGCTCTGGGTAGAGATACGCCACTTATGCAGGTCTTCTTGTTAACCTACAGTTCCAAGTACTCTCTCTGAAAATTCCTACCATGAATTTTCTACCCTGGAAAGCCAGGGGTGAACAGTTAATAGTTCAGATCACTTGGTTTCTAAAAGTCTCTCCACTCTGAGAATGCAGAGCTTTATAGAGTGTGGCACTGCAGAAACTCTAGATTCCAGTCTATGTCTGGCAAAGATGTATGCCCCTTGCCCTTAAATTTGAGGAACAAACCAAAAAGTAACTGCTAAAAAAGCAAGAGAAAACAAAACAGTAACTGCCAACAATTCACAGCCTATTCCTGCTGCTGAATGGCGAGAGTAATGGCTTGCTTTCCCCACTAGTGGGTAGGTACTCTTGGGCAAGTCAAACATAACCTTGTTGGGCCTGTTTCTGGGTCTGCAGGGAATGTGTTACTTGCTTTTATGTTTGGGAACTTGGTGAAATAATATGCCACTTGTCCTGCTCTAAGAAGGCCATGCAGGGGAAAGGTAATGAGCTATCTGCAGCTCATCTCAACCCCGATCAGGAAGCCTCCCCAAGATAAGGCAAGGAAAAGCAGCAAGAAAGCAGACATACAGGTGAACAGGAGTGACCTGTAATTGGCAAGGAAGCCTCAGACAAGCTGAAAATGCTCTGGTTCCAGCATCCTGTCCCCAAATGCTAGAAGCCAGACACAAGAGGCATGCAAGAGTGACTGTCACACACAGGCGCACACGGAGCATCACTGGGCAAAAAAGGGGCTAATACTGCAGAGAAGGCCCCAAAGTGCGACTTGAGGAACACAAGGCAGTCATTCCGAGACCCTCACTTAGCTGCCATGGGGACAGCAAACACTAAAAGCTTTGCTTCTGTTTAGTCTCCTGAAGGGAAAAAGGTTAATAGGGAAGACTCACTAACACTTGTGGCAAACACTATTA
This sequence comes from Aepyceros melampus, assembly GCA_006408695.1. NCBI lineage: Eukaryota > Metazoa > Chordata > Mammalia > Artiodactyla > Bovidae > Aepyceros > Aepyceros melampus. The sequence goes on from SJXQ01011741.1 coordinate 163,284, forward strand.
GCAAGGATGCAGTCTTTCTCCAGGGGCATGGGACTTCATCTCCTTCAGCTGAACTCTTGATACTTTTAAAATATATATATATATATATATGTGCATACATATATATGTGTATATATGTATGCACACACACGATATATTTAAATGAAGGTGTACACATACTGTGCTAAAATACAAACAACAGAATCCCAAGTCATATATAAAAAGGCTAAATACAACATATAACACAGGCCTAGGCCAGCCCTGTGTTGGGAGCTGGGGAAGGGGTAGGATCATCTGGAGACTATGTACACAACTTGTGGTGGGCAGGGAAGGCATCAATGTAAACAGCTCGGACTCACTCCACGAGACTGGCCCACAGGAACGCGTGACGGAGCTCATGCACAGACAGACGCCCACCTTGCTTTCACAGTCAGACCTGGCAGGCACCCAGGACAGCGGGTTGTGCTGATGACGGGACCACACCAAGCTGCTGCTAGACCTCCTGGCCCTAGGGAGTCACCTGCTCCCACTCCTCCCTCCCTTTCAGGCTCTTGACCCTTTGCCTACCAAGAGCCTGAGGCATGGTCAGGTCACCCACCTTCACATGACTAACTTGTTAAGACTTCCTGGAAAGCAAGGTCCTTCTGTATCTGTCCCTTTCTGACCCTAAAATACATGGAGACTGACTTCTGTAAATGTTTGGCACCTAAGTAATGCAACAGTTGTGGATAATGCCACAATAACACAGGGAGACCCAGTAACAAGACATGCAGGGTGAGGGCAAGGGGCACTAACTGCCCTAGCATCTCAAAATCAGAACTGTGGCTTCCCATGCATTTATGGGGGTGGGAGAAGGGATGTGCAGAACGAACAACTTCACCGACTCCTCAGCAGCAAATACATTCAAAACTGAAGGCGTCTCGAGGGCCCACTATACCCTCATCACAAGTCTCGTCACTCCTCTGGAAGAGCTCGGTGCAGTGATAGCTGGAAAGTCTGAGTCCCAATTGAGTCGGCCACACCAAGAGTCCTTTTGAAGAAGTTCGGCAAAGTAACTTTTTTCTTTTGAGCAGATGTACAGCACATTCTTGGGAAGGCCAGTGGAAGGATGCTCTCCAGCCCAGTCAAATGATCCAATCCCACTATTATCTTAGTCCCCTCTGAGTTTTTTCCTACTTGCCACCCTCGCTGTACAGAAAACAGCCAAGCACCGTGCAGGTCAGTCATCAATGGTGGGCAACCAGAAGGCCTAGATGAGAGAAGAACATGAGTCAACCCTAAGAAACCAAGCTTCTCTCCTCAATGCTGAAGAGTTTTCTTACCCCTGCCCCACCATCAAGGCGCCCAACTCTAAATTTGAAGCAGCTATGGCTGGTGGCCTTCCCTCCTGACCAACAGACTGGCAATCTATAAACAGAGAAACACTCCCCAATCTATGTGAAAGTAAGCTAGTTCTTTTTCCCTCCAACACTAAATTCCATCACAGAGGTCCAGTGTTTTTTAAAAAAAAAAAAAAAAAGACTGCTCTCTGGGAGGTGGGTGTCTGGCTTCACTGTTAACCTACAAGTGACCTCAGGCAGGCCCTCTCATTCAGGAGCTGTAAATAACGAGAGAGGTTGGACTGGATGGCTCTTTTTTTTTTTTTTGGACAGTTTTCTTAGTTAAAAAGAAAAAGAGATGGAGCAATGTATTCTGAGTAGGCTAATAATGAAATGCCTTATACCCCAATACCTAGACAGGTTTAGGAGATGCCAAGAGGAAATAGGAGGCTGAGATTCACTGCTACTTTGTTTTGCTCATGTTGTCCAGGAGGAGACAGGGGCCTGGAGAAAATTCTAGGTGGTGAGCTGTGACTAACTAAGAATTTCTGATGAACTCAGCATAATCTGAGAGGAATGGAAAAACTGAAAGTCTGCAGCCACAATAGGCTGGCTCAAAGAGTTTTTAAGAAACCAAAAAACTATGAGGCAAAGCTTCAGGTAGTCTGGACATAAAACCAGGAGCCAAAGCTGATCTAAGATCTCCCAGGACCTCAGAGGTGATCCCAGATCATGGAAAGAAAAGTAAAAGTGAAAGGCCAGCCCAATCACAGATCAGATAACAGAGGCGAAATAGGGAGGCCCCAGCTGAGAAACATGAACTTGGGTGCTTGTAACTGTGCCTATTTAAAACAACTCACTGTGCTCGCAGAAGGACCCCCACCCCAAATGAAGAGAGCCCCTATGTGGAGGACATCTCCCGTTGTTCACATACCATGTTAGAACAAGCACTGGCAAAGGTCATGAACTTGGGGTTGAACTGCAAACAGGTAATGGGGCCTGTGTGTTTGCCATCCAATACAGCCACTTTTATACCACTCTCTCCATTCCAGACATGGATCTTGCCATCCTCCGAACCTGAAGAGAAAGATCAAGGCATGTAACAACAGCTCAAGGCATACTACAGACAAGCGGCAGCCATGGACTGTCATCTTGAAAGCGGCCAACCTTCAGGACCCAGCCATCAGCAGAAATGGAGAAGGAGCAAATGCAGTGAAGAAAAGACACTTTAGGAACTGATCTAGACTCTATTCTCAGGCAAGTCATTTCCTAACTTCAGTTTTCTCATTTAAAAAGGGGGCTGAATACGATCAGCCTACAAACATCTACACTAAGGTGACTCAACGCAAGACTACAACAGGAAGTCGGTACTATCAGCGAGACAGTGCTTGTAGGACTTAACTCTATGCTGGTCCAGGAGAAGACCATCATTAACGCCCATCCCCAGTAAAGACATGCAAAGCCAGGACAGTTTAAAGACACAATATCTTTGACATAATGTGCTAACAGAAATCTGAAAATTTCTATCAAGAGGATAATAAATGGTATCTTAATTAGTTATAACCAGCAAAAATAACATAATGCATAGTATCAGAGAAATAACCCCCAAATGGGATAAAAGAAGCTTACCAATCATAATAAACTGGGAGTCTGGAGTAAATGAGGCCTCCAATGTGACAGCCTTGCTATTAGCATAACCCTAAAAAATAAAAGCAAAACAATACTCGTTACAGTGCCATTAACAAAAAATTGTCTACAAATACTGACTCCACATACACATCTTTTCTGTGAAATACTCTCTCCTTCTCAATGCACGTGCTACCAAGTTCCAGACTCGGCTACCACCCTTTACAATTAATTCACTCCCAACTGCATGTTCAAGGGAGCTAGAAAATGTTTATGGTCAGGAATTATTATATATCTCAACACAAAACTTGAGCCACTATGTGAGAAGTAAATGTCTCAGAATCCAAGAGAAATAATGTCATGTGCAGGAAGAAAATATCAGTCCATGTCTTTAACCAAAGACAACTGCTGGTCTCCATCAACTAGCTAACATAATTCTCAGAATAGAAAAAAGGTAAGAACATTGTGAAGAAAAAAAAAAAAAAGAGCTCAAAAGTTGTCAGCTCACCCCAAATGTATGCATCACCACTCCCTTGAATGCATCGATCAGACGGATGAAGCTGCCATTGGTGGAGATGAGGATGAGCTTGCCATCATTGCTGAACTTAAGTCCTGTCCACTCACAAGTCCGATCATACTGCATTTTAAATGTTGCAAATGGCCCCTGCAAAAGATAAAGACAGCAGCCTCAGGCCCAAGGCACATCAATCATTCCTTCTGCCAGAGCCAAATCTCATTCTATCCCTTCAGATTCCTTTGGGACTAGGGAAAGCAAAGGATTAAGTACTGCTCTGATGCTTTCTAAGATCTACCACATACCTCCTCTAGCGTAGAAAAAGGCTCTTAAATGTCCATCTCCCTCTTCAAAACTTCCATAGTACCAAGACAGTTCAAAGATTCAAAGATTTACCTTATCAAAAGAGCGAAGATCATAAAGTTTGACCATTTCAGAATTGACACCTGCAGCAAAAATTAATCCTTCTGGATCAAAAGAACAAACTGGCTTGCCCTGTAGATGCATGAGACCCTAAGAAAAAAGAAAAATTTTTAAAAAGTTAATGAACCCAGGATTCTACCAAAAACAAATTTTAAAATAATACGTCTCCATGCAATTCATTTCAGATCAACTCTAACTGTACAAGTTTACAGACACTGAATTCAAATAAAAACAAATCTTTGAAATCTAATATCTATAGTTCAGAGCCTCCAGGAAAACTGCCTTAAAACACTAAGGCATGGATCATAATAAATATGCACTGGATTAAGGTATTAACTCAATTATTAGTCACCTACCAGGAAAAGAAAAGATTTTCTCCAAAATTTAAAGACTCTGGAGTCCCAGAAAGGAAACACTGCTTTCCCCCATCCTTGAAAGGGAGCACTGATGATAGTTCTTATCACAGAAAACACTTAAAGTGTAACTGTGAGGCAACATTACCTGGCAGTTAGGAGAGCGGAGATCCCAGAGCCGAATGGTCTTATCAAGAGACCCAGAAATGAAAGTGTCATCCACAGGTGACATGGACAAGGCCACCACCCTGCAATGCATCAAGATAAATAAGAGTTGACGCAAAACATCTGCAGTAGTTGTATATGAACTCTAAACCACTTGGCCTGCCTCCCTATATATATGTTCTCCTGAGAATGTTATTTTAAGAAACAGGCATACACAAGCAATCTGGAATAATCAAAGGTAATCAGTATAATTTAAAAAGCAACTTAAAGCTACAACATTAAAATATACGATTCCAATGCAAATCAAATCATGAGATACCACTCCATACCCACTAGCAAAGCAAAAATCAAAGAGAGATAACAAGTGTGGGTGAGGATGTGGAGAAATTAGAATCCTGATACACTGCTGGTAAGAATGTAAAATGGTACAGTTGCTTTGAAAAAGTTCTACACTTTCTCAAAAAGGTAAACATTCCGTTGCTAGGTATACACCCAAGAAACAGGAAAACATGTCAAAAAGAAAAATCCCCATGCGTCTGTGTTCATAATAGCATAATTCATGATTACTAAAAAGTGGAAACAACTCAAATGTCCATCACCTAATAAATGGATAAACAAAATGTGTTATTACTGCACAGGAATATTATTTGGCAATAAAAACAAATGAAAGCACTTATTCATATTAAACAGACATGAAAGTAAAAGAGGTTAGACAGAAAGTAGATCAGTTACTGCCAGGGGCTAGGAAGACGGGAAATGGGGAGTATTAATGGATACAAGGTTTCCATTGGGGTGATGAATATGTTCTGGAATTATACAGTGGTGATGGTTGTCCAACTCTGTGAATATATTAAAAACCACTGAATTGTACACTTTAAAAGGATGAATTTATGGTATTGAACTATATCTCAATTTATTAATAAAAAAGTTCCTTAACTAGAGGTTTGTGGGTCCAATAGGTCTAACAGTCTATGTTCCTAGGCGATGCTTAGGCTGATAGTTTGAGCGCCATACCTAGGGAGAGCCACAGGCCTGTGCTAACAGCCTAAGCTTTGTTACTGATGTGGGTCCCCTCTCATGGGACCCATATACTGTTAAGAATCACTCCCTGAAAAATATTTCTTCCAAGGCCTCATCTGGGCTCTCTTTCCCCCTCTGCTCATGGTTCTTGCTCTGCCATGCTCTGCAATGAAGATACCCACCATGTCCCCAGCATTTGGGCCCAGCCTATGGAGGACAGCATGTGACTCTGCTTTACGTGCCTCTTGGAGCATGCCAGAGCCCTAATCAGGGGGGTTCTTGAGGAAGCCCTTGTGAAAATGGACACTCAGATGGTGCTGCCTTTTGGGTGTTATGGAAGAGCAGCTCCACATTCTGGCTTGGCTAAAAACACTTCATTGACAAAACAGTGGGTGTCATAGGTGAAGACTGCAGAGGAAATGACGGTGTGTACTGTTTCATTTTGACAAAGAAAAATCTGAAGTTAAAAAATAAGGTGATCAAGTCACACAACTCATTTGTGAATGGATTTTTTAACTGTAGAAATAGAGGAAGTTCAAATTTTAGATGACACTGAAAGGGGTTCAGGAGGTTTTGGTTCCATGAGAAAGAAATTAAAATGTGTGCCATGAACAGAAAATGAGAAAATGTACTTTCCCCGCCGCACCCCCCACAAATCTTCCAGCATATCTAAATTAACATTTGCGCTAGATCATCACCCTGAAAATTTTAAAGATACTATAAGCCAAAACTTCCTGGGAATGCTGGGGTGGTAATAAAACAGTGAGGAGAATGCATATGGACATGTAATGTGTGTCCCAGTATTCAGGTCAGAAGCTCAGAGAAGTCTACTTTGGCATATGGCTCTGCTAAGAGGCACAGGGAATGCAAGGAGGAACAAGATTTTCACTCTAAGAAAGCTTAACTGTCTAGCCCAGACAATTCCAAGACAGGGTCAGAGAAGGCTTTCCAGAAGCAGCTGCACCTGTGTTGAATAGGGTTTCAATGGGAGTGGTCTTTCTGGAAGATGCCAGATAGGAGAAGGCATGAGGCAGTTCAGGAAGCAGTGCAAGAGTTCACCTCAACTGGAGTGGCGGGAGATAACACTGGGAAAATGTGTCAGACAGACAGAAAAGAACCTGACTCCAAGGTTTTTTGATGGAGGCTGTGAAGTGGTCAGAACTGTTAAAAAAAAAAAAAAAAAGAGTGCAGAAGCAGGACAGTGAGTGTTGGGGAGATTAGGATTTGACAGTAATTTACCTGAGCAAGGACAGAAGCAAAGGAGTAAGTATGGAAGAAAGTGACACATGAGGTTAAACCCAGGTAGCGTCAACAGGATTTAGAAGGCATGAGGCAGTTCAGGAAGCAGTGCAAGAGTTCACCTCAACTGGAGTGGCGGGAGATAACACTGGGAAAATGTGTCAGACAGACAGAAAAGAACCTGACTCCAAGGTTTTTTGATGGAAGCTGTGAAGTGGTCAGAACTGTTAAAAAAAAAGAGTGCAGAAGCAGGACAGTGAGTGTTGGGGAGATTAGGATTTGACAGTAATTTACCTGAGCAAGGACAGAAGCAAAGGAGTAAGTATGGAAGAAAGTGACACATGAGGTTAAACCCAGGTAGCGTCAACAGGATTTAACAGCTCACTAAATGCGAAGGCAGGGAAAAAGCAGTGAACAGACAACAGAGGCTTTGAGTCGGGAGAACTACAAGAGACAGATGGAAAAAACATAAGGCAGACAGAGGGACTAGCCCAAGGAATTTAACGAAGGATGGAGTATCAGATCTGTCAGAGACCTACAGAGATGTGTATAAAACTTGTAGGTGTGAAGTCCAGTCTGAAAATCATAGGCTGAAAATACTAATTTGGGAAGCCATCTGAGGTAAATGACATCACTGATGGAGGTAGCTGAGAAAATACCAAGAAGCAGAGAAAAAAGCTAGGGTACTTACTTGCTTACTTCAGAGTTAAAGGAGAAAGAGAGGCCAAGAATATCAAGAACAGAACCAAGATGGAAAGCCAAAGGTGGAAAAAAAAGCTTTACTGAGAGGCTGAGTGCCAAAACAAGCCCCAGGCAGTGTATTTTACCTGGAGGCAGCAGGGAAAGGGGAGTAAACAGCTTGGCTTGGATGAGAGGATTAGACAGTGACTGAATGTGAGGAGGCAGAGATGGGAATATGCAGATTCTTCTTCTACGTCTGACAGTGAAAAGAAGTGGGTGATATTCTCAACCAAAAAGTTCAAGGTAAGGAAGTCTGTAGGCAGCAAAGGAGATGGAAGAAAGTAAGAGGGGTTGTTTTTCTCAAGGAAGAAAAAAACTACTTCTTTCTCAGGGAAAGGTTTCTAAGGAAGAGAGGAATTTAGGTGGAAAAGACAGTAGTTGAAAAGAACTCAGTTTGGATGGCCTTGACTTTCTCACAAAAGAGGAACAAAGTTATCTATGAAGAATCAGAAGGTCAAGAAATTGGGCAAGTGGTAAGATTGGACAGTTTCAAACAACTGCCATCAACTCTCAATTACAGACAACATGTTTGTGACCATTAATTTAACAAACAAACAAAAACATCTACTAGTCACAAGCCATTCTTTGTCTGAACTACACAGTAACCAACAAATGCCACCTCTTATGTTCAGCAACAAAGGAAATACTCAGACCATCACAAGTGCCACTGTAGACAGGGTGTTCTCTGCCCACCTCTTATCAGGGCTCTGAACCACCCCACGCTGGATTACTGTATATTTGCAAAGAAAAGTCCCAGTGATTAAAATAGCATCCAAGGGAAATTGTGTATAACATTCAACCCAAACTTGAAAAACCAGAGGAAAAATACTAGAACTGGGATGAGAGACAGAGAGAAACAACCTGCATTATGAAACTGAATAAGGAAACAAGTTTCTTAACTTTCAAAAAGTAACAAAGGACAATTTATTAATTTTGCATTCTCATGAAGATCTTCATATGGAACATGTTTATGTAGAGGAGGGGCATGCTGAAATGGGGGCCACCTATACAGGAAGCCCCAAACATGTAAACTGTCCTTTCATTAAGGGATGTCTGATATTTGAGATCTCTAAATGCCAAATGCAATTTTTACTATATAGGTTTCCACTGAATATCTTTAGCCCACATTTTTTCTATTAATGTTTTAATTGAGGTTTCAGTTTATCCATGAAGTCCTACCCCTGCCTCAACAACCTTGATTAATCTAGAGCTGACTGTTTAGGAACGGTTAACAAGAGAAGATTTAAGAGATATGCCAAGCAGCAGTGAGAAACTAGCTTCATTTCACGAATAAAATCTCTCCACTGTTTTTTCTCTGGATAACCTAGTTACTTTTTTTAACAACTGTGTCTTACCTTTTGCTATGTCCAGGAAAGTACCTGATATATTTGTTGTCATGCAATGACAGGTAACGAATAGTATCTGAAAGAAGACAGATATCCTATTATTTTTAAATAATTTACTTTGCATTTTCATCTTGAAAAGACAAGGTAAAAGAATTCATTGTTCTCCATAATTCAAGCAAAGTCTGAATACACAAAAGTGAATAACTCCTTTCCACAGCACTAGAGATTTCACGTAACTCAAGAGCAGAGTTCTCACGCTGAAAGCATACAGAGAGCTATGTTTAAAAATCATTGTTACCAATCTTTGGCTTCTGCACAGTTACAATGAAAATTATCCTGCAAATATGCCCCACCACCCCCAAAAAACCTCACAACAGTTTCAGTACCCACAGAATGCAAACCTTAAAGAAAAACATGGCTACTGATGAAACAGGCTCAAAGAACTAAACAGCCATACTGAGCTGTGGATCAGGCTGGACTCTGGCATATTTTCCTCCAGCATTCTCCAACAGCATGTTAACCCAACCTACACCTCATTTGAATGTAAACTGAATACAAAATTTACATTAAAATTAAATAAAATGGAAAGAGAATTAAAGTTCTACTCCTTTTCTAATTAACCAACTAAATGGTCCCTTATACAGAGAAGCGAGTTAGAAAGTGGTCAAAAGAAGAAATGAGAAACTGTACATTAAAAAGACTGCAAGATATTTAAACATCAGAGTCATGAACTATATCAAGTCCAGTTCACAGCAGTGAGATTTTTACAGGATCAAAGAAAGGAGTCATCAGAGATCTGTGCTTGCAGAAAATAAGAAAAGTACTCTTAAAAACCAGATCATTCCTTCTGAAAAAGTAAAACAAAATACGATGGTGCTGGGAAGGGAATGAAGTTCCAGAAAGAATAGAACTGGAAAGTACCATGCTTCTGACAAGACCAATTGAATAAGAAACAATTGTTGAAAAATGTAATAGGCAATAGGCCAAAATACAGAAAAGGAAAGCATAGAAAGACATTATGGAGGTAAACAGTATACAGGAACAAAAAGGTTGAAAGCACAAATTCTGTCCACTCATTCACAGGGGTACTAATTACAGGGAATTTACCTGGGAGAGGGAAAAAGGCACAAAGCTAAACATAGTTTCCTTGAAAATATCTTCAAAGTTCTCGACTGGCAACTGTAAAGCACTCCTGACTGTTCTACTGTGAGGAACTCCTCACGGGCCCTAAACAGAAGACACCCCTTCCCCATTACCTGGTTTCCCATAGGTGGGCAGGGCGTCGCCATCGTCTCCGCCCCACTCGGTAGCCGGCGCACTGTTCCCGGCAAGGCAGTGGCCTGTACAGTTATCTCCTGTACCGGGTGGTATCATAGACCCTCAAACTGTACAAACTACTACCTCAGCCTGGAATCAGGCAAAAGGATACGAAGCGTTGGAGCAACTCCTCAGGATGTGCTCGAAACAGGAAAGGCAACGTCCTCACAGCAGAGGCCTGGCAGCAAAGCTGCAAGTGCTACACATTTGCCTCATCTTACACCATATTTGGAGAATTCTCATTTAATCACCCAGAAAAACACCCCAACAGGAGAAACACCATTCATTCAGATGATCACAGAGATATATTTCCTCAAAATCCTGTTTTATATTCTTGTCCAAAAGTATCAATTGCACTGTTTACTTAGAAAACCACTTCTGAAATAAAGGCATGAAAAGTACAAACAATATACTTTCTAAAAATCAAGTACAGAATTCTCATAAAAAAAAAAACTTCTACCCATCTGCTCTGAGATATGCATAAACAAAATAGCAGTCTAAGCAACCTTTGTTGAATGACATTAGAAAAATCTTACCGCTAAAAATGAAACAATCAATATCAGTAAGATTAAAAAAAAAAAAAACCCAGTCCTAACATGAAAGTGTTATAGCTCAATTCCAAGATGACCTGTCAACTGAGAATGACCTATCACAGAGGAAAAGCAGTAAAAACAAAGATCCTTTATTGAGAAAGAATTCACAAGTTTAAACTTGAAAAATAACTATCATTCTCCAAAGGCATTGGTGAAGTCGCTCAGTCGTGTCCGACTCTTTTCAACCCCGTGGACTGTAACGTACTAGGCTTCTCCGTCCATGGGATTCTCCAGGCAAGAATACTGGAGTGGATTGCCATTTCCTTCTCCAGGGGATCTTCCCGAACCAGGGATCGAACCTGGGTCTCCCGCATTGGAGGCAGACGCTTTAACCTCTGAGCCACCAGGGATATTCTTGCCTGGAAAATCCCATGGACAGAGGATCCTGGCAGGCCACAGTCCATGGGGTCGCAAAGAGTCAGACACGACTAAGCGATTTCACTTTCTAATGACCTCAAAGGCATTAACTTTATTTAAAGAAGAAAGGGAGTCCAGTGGTTAAGACTGGAGTGGCAGTGGCTAAGACTCTGCGCTGCCAATTCAGGGTACACAGGTTTGACTCCTGATGGAGGAACTAAGATCTCACGTGGTATGGCCAAAAATTTTAAATAAGTAAATAAATGGAAAAGGGGATAAAATTCAGATCAAAAATGTCCCTGGAATCAAAGAAAACTAAGGTCAGTATATTGTCCTTTGTGACACAGACCATCAATAGTTTGGACAATACAAAAACTCTTCTAAGGTCTACTAAACTACCATACCTGAAAGTATCTGTGAAAACTTTTCTCAAATCTGTATTATTCTGAACAGAAAGGCAGCATGCTTAACACTTGCTGTGTGTCAAGTGTTCTTTCCTTTTATTTCTTCTAAAAGTATTCTTTCAAGTTTCAAGAAGCACAAACGGTAAATACAATTCATAGCTTCCTATTTCCACTCCCCACCCTAAACTAGAAAACTTTCTTACACAGTTTCAAGTCCGTCAAAAGTTCTAATGGCTTGCTTCCAGCATCTCTTCAGTCATAATGATGTTAGCACGGCAAATATCACAGGAATATTTAAAATAACTATAATCAAACATAAGTTGTCACAAAGGTTCCATAAACCTTACCTAACAAAGTAATCATGACCATTAACTTGCTAAAAAGAAGTTTGCTTACCGTCTATTTTGTTAGAGCTGTAAACGACTGTATTTGCTGCATGAGTGTATCTGATGAGATCCACACCGTATTTCTTACTGTACAGAGTTCTCTTTGGTCTGCCGAGGAAATGGACAGAGAAAGAAAACCATCAAAATCTTCCAACACCAAAATCTAGCATCTTCATGTAAAGAGAAGCACTTGAATGATGTGGGAAGGGTGAAGATTCTTGGTAAGTCCTAACACTGAAAAGAAACGGCATTTCTTTCAAAAAGGGAGGAAATAAACAGAATCAATCAAGGGCAACAGCCTGAACCAAATGCCAAAGTTAGGAAGTAGAAGTAAATCTGAGGGCTCAAATCAGCCTTTACTACAGTGTTCACAAGTAAGCTTTGAGAAGAAGTACATCTATTTGAGAAGACACACAAAACCACCCATAACTTATAAGAAAGAGGAAAATGGGAATATGTCACACTACTGAGGCCAGAACTTAAGCCGTTCACTTGGAAAGACACTCTTTCTTCAAGAAATGATTTATCAAAACTAAAACCAGGTGCAAAACTGCCCTTCCTAAAAAAAAAAAAAAAAAACTGCCCTTCCTAATATAACCTAATATTTCCATCCTCTCTAATACTTCCAAAGCACATATTGAGCCTTTTATAAGACAAACCTAATTCTCTGTATCAAAACTAGTTATTAGTTCTTTTCTCTTTACTTAAATGTAAAATCACTTATTTCTAAGCTTAAGGTTATCAGTCTATTTGCTGAAGTTCCTTAAATGTTATCTTCTTCTACAGAATCTTAAGGATCAAGCTGAAACTGATCTCATCAAAATATTTTATCAAAAACTTTGTAATATTCTACATTTATGTATAAGAGGATTTCATAAATCCTATACTACTGTTTACCAAGAATTTATGGGAAAGAAGTTCACCCTCTCAATGTAAAAACCTCTTGAAACCTAGATGCTAAACAATCAGATGACTCAGGGAGCTTTAAGAATCAATCTGCACTTTCAATTTTTCTGACGTCAAAGGTTTCCCTGTATTAAACCTATTTACAAACAAGATCTCTCGCTCCAAATGCACTGAATTTTCCCATTCTCACCATTTCCCAAAAGATGATTAAATAAAGAGCAGTTTGAATGCTACCTTGTCAAGTCCACCATTCTGGGTTCTGCCATGTAGTCACTGTGTTAACCAGTGAATGAGAGAGAGAGGGAGTGAGCGTACATATGAACATGTGCTTACTCTCAAGACAGTTGACTTTGAGTCTACCAATGGAAAGAGAAGCTTACTTACCTCAGTACTGGGCCTACAATAATGAAGATAAAGCCTGAAGAACCAATGTTAAAGGGTATGGTCTAAGGGAAATATTCAGTTTCAATTACATATGGTCTATTTGTCTCAAATATATCAATAATACTAACGTAAAGTTTTGTGCTTAACATAATCTTTTACCTCGTATCATTTGCTAGTTTGAAAGCTAGATTCTAATGCATCAATTTCAGAGAACTATGCACATTTTTTCACAAATATTGTGGTAAGCTTCTTTGCACAAACTATGATTCTGGCGATTAGGTAAGAATGCTGCTGCTGCTAAGTCGCTTCAGTCGTGTCCAACTCTGTGCGACCCCACAGACGGCAGCCCATTGGGCTCCGCCATCCCTGGGATTCTCCAGGCAAGAACACTGGAGTGGGTTGCCATTTCCTTTTCCAATGCATGAAAGTGAAAAGTGAAAGTGAAGTCGCTCAGTCGTGTCCAATCTTAGCGACCCCATGGACTGCAGCCTACCCAGCTCCTCCGTCCATGGGAGTTTCCAGGCAAGAGTACTGGAGTGGGATGCCATTGCCTTCTCCGTAGGTAAGAATAAACAATATTAAATCCTTCTCTCTGAATAATTCACATCTACCAAAAGTAATATCCTTTGTATGCTTTCATACTAAACAAACAAAAATCATTTGGGACTTCCCTGGCAGCAGTGGCTAAGATTGTGCATTTCCAGTGCAGGGTTCAAGGGTCTGACCCTGGTAGGGGAACTAAGATCCTACATGTCTTGTGGTGCACCTCCCCTCCCCAAAATCACTCAGTGGATGAACTCCATTATAAAGAAAGTGTCAATGAACAGTAAACAGAGAAAATATTAAGCACAAAGAATTTTGTTTTAGCTATTTTCAAACTCCCAACATTAGTACCATCTAATACAGATACTGTGCTTTCCAAGGAAATCTTACTTTTCTTCCAATGTTGGTATGACCTACACTAGTGGCAAATTTTTTTCTTCACGTTATCACTTAGGATCATAGACTCCTTGAGGCTAGAGATCTGACCGATGTCACATACCTAGTCACAAAGCCAAACCAGAACCCAGTCTATCAGATCACTCTCTTATCACAGGTCACTGTGAAACAAGGTCACAATTCCTATGAGAGTATTTTAAAGAATGTGCTGTATACTACTGTGTCAATATTACATCTCTAATTTGGATAACTGTACTCTGGTTACATAAGAAAATGTCCTTGTGCTTAGGATATCCATGTTGAAGTGTTTAGGATAAAGGGGCTTGATACCTCTATATTACTATCTAATGGTTCAGGGAAAAAATGCATATATATATATACACACCTGTATATACATACACACACACACATACACACATACATATACATATGTAAATATAAAATTTACATAGAGATGACAAAGAAAACAGAGCAAAACATAATTATTGGATCCTGGGAGTTCTTAGAAACAATGGTGTAACTTTTCTGCAAGTTTGTAATTATGTAAATGTGCTACATGAATGAATGAACTGAATTATGTTATAAAATTAATATTTTGCTTATAACAAGGACTTCCAATTAATGTCATTTCTACTAAGGCGTGGAAATTATGCCACATTTGGAGGCAAACTTTGAAGAAATGCTTTCACGATTTTCATTTTCTTTGAATGAAGATACACACCTCCATCCTCAAGTTCCAGGAAGAGGTTCTAATCTGTGCACAAGCACTAAGCATTTCAAGCAAGTCAGCTTAAAAATTTCTTCTACTCCAGGACCCCACAACCTCTATCTCCACCCTAGCTTTATACGTGACTCTAATCCACGTTAATGCAAGTGGCCAGACTTGGACAGAAATGAATAACATTGACTCACATCACCACTCAGCATTGGTCCAGCTAACAATTCTCTTCCCCCAGGACCACCACTACAGGCCCCTCTTCCACATACTGCAGGCAGATCCAAAGCCAGTTACATAATACTTTTTCACAGCCCAAATAGGAAAAAATTGGGGAGAACAATAGAGTTCAGACCATTATCTCAAATAGCCAAATTCAGAAATGAAGAGACAAGTTCTGAAAGAAAGTTTATAGAAGACATCAGTTTAAACAAAACAGACAAAAGGAACGGCTGGAGAAGGTAAAGAAAAACCCAAAGATTCAAAAAGGAGTTCACAATTTAGCAGGGACATGAAGAAAGCAAGTCTGGGGCAGAGCTGAGGAAAAAGGGAAAAAAGGGGGGAACTGGCAAAATGCTGTGCTTTTAAGATTCTGCAGAGATACAGATGTGTTGGGTCTCCAGAGGACTTGGGACAACCTAGAAATGTCATCATCAGACTTAGAACTGTAGTTAAGTCCTAATGGACTGTAAGGTGTAATTTAAAAAACAAGTACAAGAAGAAACACGAAATTGTTGCACGATATTTTCTTTGTTCTATCAGGAGGTTCACATTCAGGTCGGGATGGGATGGCCAGGTTCGTCCCTGTCTGGCAAAAAGGAAAAGTTTCAGATGCTGTTAAAAAGTTAACTATAAACGTAGGAACCGGGGCTGAGGGAGTAAGAGAATGATTTGCAACAGAAAGGAAAAGACAAGGGGCCCAAAGAGGCACAACAAATAAATCCTGACAGGTAACAACTGCAACCCACGCGGCCTTCCGGCAGAAACACGGCGGGAAGCTGAGGGGCAGGGGACCGGCGATGGGCCAGGACTGAATCGAGGTCACCGAGCAGAGGGCAGAGGGAGCAGCCTCCGCGGTTCTGCAAGGGGGCCACAGCCGACGGGCACCGAGGAGAAGCCCGACTAGCGGAAAAGCTTCCAGCTGGGGCCGCGGTGGGCGGACCCGGCGTTTAAAGGTCAAGGTCAAGGTGGGGTTTGGCCAGAGATGCAAAAGCGGTCTGAAAGGAGACCGCAGGAAGATAAGGCAAAAACATGATTATTGTTATCGCCGTCGTTATTAAGAAAAAAACGGTCTCCCAGACGGCTTCGGAGTGGACGCGGCCCTGGCAGGAGAGTGTGCAAAACAGGCCGCGGGGCCGGGCCCGGGCAGAGAGCGGGCCGCGGGGCGAGCGCAGGGCCACGACGCGGAGGGCGGGAGGGACTCAGACCCGGGCCCAAGGCCGCCGCCGCACTCACTTGCCCTCCTGGCAGTCATAGAGCACGATGGAGTCGTCGTCGCTGCTGGAGATGACCGTCTCGCCGTTGGGGCTGAAGTCGAAGCAGTTGATCTTGTCAGAGTTTTCGCGGAACACCTTGGCGACGCGGAAGCTTCGCAGCACGCTGTCGGTCAGCTTCATGGCGGCGGCTGCCTGAGGCGGCGGCGGCGGCGGCGCAGGGCCAGGGCGGGGCCCGGGGAACGGGCGGGCTGCCGAGGGGCCGACCGGGGCGGGGCGGGCGCCGCGCCGGCGGCTGGCGGGAGAGCGGCCGGCAGTCGGGGCGCCTCCGCCTCTTTCTCCTCCTGCTTAAGCAACACTCTTCTGCCCGGATTGTGGGGCCTTGCCGACCGTTCCTCCTCACGGTCGCCTTAGGGCCAACCGGCGCTACGCCGGTTCATTGTGTCCGCCATCTTGGGACGACAGGCAGAAGCCGAGGGCGAGGAATCTCACCGCGGAGCCAGCCGGGAAAAGGGGCGGGGCGGTAACGGCGGCGCGAGGCGAGGAGGCGGGGCGGTGACGTCAGCGGTGCCGGCAGGGAGTGGCGTGGCTGGGTGGCCCCAAGAGGCAATTCCCCGA
This sequence comes from Aepyceros melampus, assembly GCA_006408695.1. Lineage (NCBI taxonomy): Eukaryota > Metazoa > Chordata > Mammalia > Artiodactyla > Bovidae > Aepyceros > Aepyceros melampus. The sequence continues at coordinate 180,061 of SJXQ01011741.1, forward strand.
CCTGCTGCGGGGGAGGGAGGGGAGGGGACTCCCACGTCCTTTCCCCTTGGATTCCAAGGCCCCGCGTGACCCGGAGCCTCAGGCTGTGTGCGAGCTCGCCACCGCTAAGAGACTCAGGCGCCCCCTGCAGGAGCCCCGGCCGCAGGCCCAGGGACAGCAGGTACTGTGGAGGTGGGCTACGCCCCAGGAGGCCTGTTCTGGGTGTGAGTCATCGCTGGCGGCTTTTGACCGTTGGTCCACAACAGACAGAGCCAGATCTCAACTTCTGTATTTTTTTTTATTAAGGTGTACTATACGTTAGATGGAGAAGGCAGTGGCACCCCACTCCAGTACTCTTGCCTGGAAAATCCCATGGATGGAGGAGTCTGGTAGGCTGCAGTCCATCCTAAGCGTCCGACAGGACTGAGCGAGTTCCCTTTCACTTTTCACTTTCATGCATTGGAGAAGGAAATGGCAACCCACTCCAGTGTTCTTGCCTGGAGAATCCCAGGACAGGGGGAGCCTGGTGGGCTGCCGTCTATGGGGTCGCACAGAGTCAGACACGACTGAAGTGACTTAGCAGCAGCAGCATACGTTAGATTGCATAAATTTTAAGTGGATGAACTTTTTTTTCATTTGGTTGTACCTTCTTGTGGCGACCACTCACAACTTTTCTTTAAGCCTTCTTTGAAAGCATTGTAGGACTTCCCTGGTGGCTCAGTAGTAAGGAATCTGTCTATTAGTGCAGGAGACACAGGTTCGATCCCTAGTTTGGGAGGATGTCACATGCCACAGAGTGGCTGTGCTCTAGAGCCTGGGAACCATAGCTGTTGAGGCCAACTCCTTGGAAGGAAAGTTATGACCAACCTAGACAGCATATTAAAAAGCAGAGACATTGCTTTGCCAACAAAGGTCTGTCTAGTCAAGGCTATGGTTTTTCCAGTGGTCATGTATGGATGTGAGAGTTGGACTGTGAAGAAAGCTGAGCGCTGAAGAATTGATGCTTTTGAACTGTGGTGTTGGAGAAGACTCTTGAGAGTCCCTTGGACTGCAAGGAGATCCAACCAATCCATTTTAAAGGAGATCAATCCTGGGTGTTCTTTGGAAGGACTGATGCTAAAGTTCAACTCCAATACTTTGTCCACCTCATGCGAAGAGTTGACTCACTGGAAAAGACTCTGATGCTGGGAGGGATTGGGGGCAGGAGGAGAAGGGGACGACAGAGGATGAGATGGCTGGATGGCATCATGGACTTGATGGACGTGAGTCTGAGTGAACTCCGGAGTTGGTGATGGACAGGGAGGCCTGGCGTGCTGCAGTGCATGGGGTCGCAAACAGTCGGACATGACTGAGCGACTGAACTGAACTGAACTCAGGCCTGAGCACCCTAGAGCCTGTGCTCTGAGATAAGAGAAGCCACTGATGAGAAACTCCTGCACTGCAACTGAAGAGTGCTGTGCTTAGTCCCTCAGTCTTGTCCGACTCCTTTCGACTCCATGGACTGTAGCCCTCCAGGCTCCTCTGTCCATGGGGATTCTTCAGGAAATAATACTGGAGTGGGTTGCCATGCCCTCCTCCAGAGGATCTTTCCAAGCCAGGGATTGAAGCAAGGTCTCTCACATTGCAGGGATTCTTTACCGTCTGAGCCACCAAGGAAACCCAAGCCTGCTGCAACTCAATAAAAGCCTATGCAGCAACAAAGACCCAATGGACGTGAGTCTGAGTGAACTCCGGAGTTGGTGATGGACAGGGAGGCCTGGCGTGCTGCAGTGCATGGGGTCGCAAACAGTCGGACATGACTGAGCGACTGAACTGAACTGAACTCAGGCCTGAGCACCCTAGAGCCTGTGCTCTGAGATAAGAGAAGCCACTGATGAGAAACTCCTGCACTGCAACTGAAGAGTGCTGTGCTTAGTCCCTCAGTCTTGTCCGACTCCTTTCGACTCCATGGACTGTAGCCCTCCAGGCTCCTCTGTCCATGGGGATTCTTCAGGAAATAATACTGGAGTGGGTTGCCATGCCCTCCTCCAGAGGATCTTTCCAAGCCAGGGATTGAAGCAAGGTCTCTCACATTGCAGGGATTCTTTACCGTCTGAGCCACCAAGGAAACCCAAGCCTGCTGCAACTCAATAAAAGCCTATGCAGCAACAAAGACCCAGCATGGCCAAAAAATAAATAAATTATTTAAAAAACTTTTGTAGTTGATATTTAATATAAAGTGCATAAAATGAACTAATTTTAAGTGTTCTATACATTTTATAAACACCCATCTTTAAGTTTTAAAACATATTTATTGTTCCCCAAGTCCATAGCATTAATAACAAATAAATGTTTTAAAGGGAAAATTACCTCCTTCTCCAGCAAAACACAGTTTTAAATTCTCCTGATAGCCTCCTTACTCATATATCCACCTAAGCTGTAGAAGCAGCCATTTCCTCTCCTGCTTTAGCACTGTATCTTACACAATTTTCATGTTACTTAAGCCAGTTTTTGTTGGTGTTCTCAATCAAGGTATAATTTATGTATGATAACAATTAGCCTTTTTCATAGTTCTTTGAATTTTGGAATCCATATACAATATTGTACAGTTTGTACAATGACCACACTCAAGATATGCTAATAGAATAGTTGCATTACCCTCTTTGTAGTCATGGAATTGTTGCAATGGTTTGTATAAGGCAAATATTCCCAACCTCCAGACCATGGACTGGTACCGGTCCATGGCCTGTTAGGAACCAGGCCACACAGCAGGAAATGAGCAGTGGGCAAAACAGGACCACTGGTATAAGAGATTCTTTGCCTTAAAAGGAAGGAAAGTTGACCTCTGACAAAGGAAAACGATATCTGATTACAAAATAGGTACACACCTTTGCTTTAGTTTCCTTTGAGGATTCAAGCAGCCCCTTAAGTTCCGTTCAGCCCCTCAAAAGTTTAATTGCTTGGGTCTACAGCCCTGGAGGAGGAAATGGCAACCCATTCCAGCATCCTTGCCTGGAGAATCCCCATGGACAGAGGAGCCTGCTAGGCTACAGTCCACAGGGCCACAAAGAGTCGGATACAACTGAAGCAGCTTAGCACACACACACAACAGTGGTGAAGGGTCTATTTATTTTGTTTCACTAAACTGAGGTGTCTAAAGAGGAAGAAAAGGGAAGAGGGAAGATAAAACATTTCAATCACTGATACTAGGAAGATGTGGTATCCAGAGAGCAGATATAATTTGGACAATGTTGAAGACAAAACAGAAACCCTGGGACAGTGGGGGTTTTCTGGAAAGAACCAGGGGCTGTGTCCAATCCCCAAGTAAACAAGAAAACCAGGATCCCGACACATAAAGAGAACTTATTCCTTGAGAGAAGAGGGCAAGTTCCTAGCGAAGTCTGGGCTGCAGTTGCCTTCTGACAAAGAAGAGTTTCTGGCTACAGTTTGTTCTGGGGTCTGGAAAAAAGGCTGTTTGAGAGGAACCCAAATGAATGGCAACTGTCCAAACTGCAAAGCAGTGGAAGAAAAGCCCTCTGTGCCCACAGAGCACACACTTCCCTGCAATGCCTGCTTTTTCATTTCACAGGCTAGGAAGACTAATGTAGAGTCTGCTTTGAATGCTTAGGCGGCGACAAAGACAGATCTGAGTGCCATGTCCTACAACTGTTGGGAAGTGAATATACCCAGGGAGTATATTTTTTGGGACATCTAATCTACAAAAACAACCACAGAAACAGCCATAACCTGCTGAATGTTGTATGGCAAAAGAAATCTTTGCAGCACATCTTTCAAGCTGTGTACTTCTCATACCTTTCCCAGATTCACTGTTGAAGACTGAAGCTTCCTCCCAAGACTTGACTTCCTGAATTATTTTTGGAGTGGAAAAAGTCTTTTTTTTTTTTCATATTTTAAAAATGCCCTGAAACGGCTCAGCCTGTTTCACATTCTCACTGTCTCACATTCCTAGCCTGGCTCCCTGCCCTGTTACAGTGAGGCTCTCTAGGCTTCCAAATCCTTACAGCCTGGACTTTAGAGAAAGGCTGGCTCCAGTGAGGGGTGGACAGAAGAGAAAACTGCAATCAGAAGTGAATCAGACTGCTTTAAAGCACATCAGACTTAATTTTTCAGTCTTCTTTTTCTTTTAACCATTATTTAATTTATTTATATACTATTATTTAATTTATTTATATACTTAGTATCCATGCAAGCAAATGTACATCCATTGCAGAAACTAAAAAATTCAAAGAAATAATTAAAAAAAAAACCATAGTGTCTGGGAATAGCTATATTATTACATTTGATCTGATGCAGAACTTTTCAGACTTTTTTCCCCATTAAAATATATGTTAACGGGCTCATAATATAATATTATTAAAAACCTATCCTTCTCATAGACCACTGTGGATATCTTTCAGATCAGTAGGTGCAGAACTACACAAGCATTTTGAATGCTGCTGCTGCTGCTAAGTCGCTTCAATTGTGTCCGACTCTGTACGACCCCATAGACAGCAGCCCACCAGGCTCCCCTGTCGGCTATCTACTATTCCATTAGGCATTTGTAAAGTAATTTTCCTTCCCATGTTATCCAGAGCCCAGCCAGTCATTATATATTAATGACTCAATATATATCATTAATTGAATATTGGTGATGGACAGGGAGGCCTGGCGTGCTGCGATTCATGGGGTCACAAAGAGTCAGACATGACTGAGCGACTGAACTGGACTGAACTGAATGTAGCCAAAGTGTCTATTTATTTTTAATAGTTTTAAATTTTTATTTAGCTGCAATTGGATCTTAGTGCCAAACTTGGGATCTTTCACTGCGGCGCACAGGCTCCTCGTTGCTGTTGCACTCTGACTCTCTAGCTGTGGCACGTAGGTTTAGTTACTCCTCGGTATGTGGATCTTAGTTCCCTGACCAGGGATTGAACCCGTATTCCCTGCACTGCAGGCAGACTTTTTTTTTCTTGGCAGGTGTACTCTTAACCACTGGACCACCAGGGACGTCCCTCAAGATATTTAATTTGGCCGATTTATTTTTGTCCATTTTCTCTGTCTTTAAAAAAGACTTTTTTTTTTTTGGAAGTTAGTTGTAGGTTCACAGCAAAATGAAAAGGAAGGTACAGATATTCCTGTATACTCATTGACCCCACATATGCGCAGCCTATCTATTATCAATATTTCTCACCAGAATGGTACATTTGATATAATGGCTGAACCTACACTGACACATCATAATCTCCACAAGTCCATCGTTTGCCTTATGGCTCACAGTTGTTTTATACATTCTATGGGTTTGGACATACGTGTAATGACATGGGGAAGGCGACGGCACCCACTCCAGTACTCTTGCCTGGAAAACCCCAGGGACGGGGGAGCCTGGTGGGCTGCAGCCCATGGGGTCGCACAGAGTCGGACACGACTGAGCGACTTCCCTTTCACTTTTCACTTTCACGCATTGGAGAAGGAAATGGCAACCCACTCCAGTGTTCTTGCCTGGAGAATCCCAGGGACAGGGAGCCTGGTGGGCTGCCGTCTATGGGGTCGCACAGAGTCGGACACGACTGAAGCGACTTAGCAGCAGCAGCAGCATAATGACATGTATCCATTATTATGGTAACAGAGTAGTTTCTTATTCCTAAAGAACCTCTGTGCTCTACCTCTTATTCCCCCACTCCCAAATCCTGGCAACCACTGATCTTTTACTGTCTCCGTAGTTTTGCCTTCTCCAGAATGTCATTTAGTTGGAATCAAACAGTATATCTTAAAAACTGTTCTCCTCCCAACACTTGAGAATCAATTACTAGCTGGCAACATTATGTGTGGAAAAAGTAAAGGATGTCTAGCTGTAATAACAATTATCTTACATACATACACATTTATTTATACATATGATTTCACTTGAGCTTCATAACAACTCTATGAGAGGCAAAATGGAATCTAAGAGAGGTATTCCAGAAGCAAGTGGCAGAACCCGGACTTGCCTATAGATAACTGTATATGTGTGCAGCTGTTTCCAAGCTCAAGTTTGGCTGCTCACTGCTCAAAAGCCAATACTTGGACTTCCCTGGTGGCACGGTGGATAAGAATCCGCCTGCCAATACAGAGGACATGGGTTTGAACACTTGTCTAGGAAGATCTCACATGCAGCAGAGCAACAAAGCCTGTGCACACAGCCACTGAAGAATATGCACTGCAGGCCCTAGAGCTGCAACTATTGAGCCGCGACTAAGTGCTGCAGCTACTGAAGCGCACACGCCTAGAGCCCATGCTCCGCAAAAGGAGAAGCTGCCATAGTGAGAAGCCTGCCCACTGTAATGAGGAGTAGCCTCTATGCACAGCAACATAGACCCAGTACAACCGGAAAAAAAAAAAAAAAAAAGCCAATAGGCAACAGACTAGACTTCATTGGAAAGGGAAAGGTTCCTTTATTCAGGAGACTGGCAACCTGAGGAGAAGGCAGACATGTGTTTCAGAACCAACTCTGAAGATTCTGCTAGGCCATGAAAGTTTTTGAAAGTGGAATAGGGAAAATAATCTCAGTTCATCATTAAGGCAGGGGGTCCGATTCTCTGCCAATTTCTGCTGTGTGCAGACTTGCTCACTCCCCATAATCTTCCTTTAGATGCTATTTTTCTTTTTTAGGCCTCCAGAACTGTGAGACAATAAAATTCTATTGTTGTAAGCACCTTGTGTGTGTGACTTTGATATGGCCACCCTACAAAACTAGCCCAGGGTCCTTGTAATCTACACAGCTAATCCTCCAACCATTCTACCTTGAGATCACGTCTTATGCGAAATCACAATTTTTTTTATTGTTTAAGCTATTTTTTTGCTAGAAAGGGTTTTTGTTGTTATTGTTTAGCCATTTCCGACTCTTCGACCCCATGGATTGTAGCCCACCAGGCTCTTCTATCCATGGCTTTTCCCAGGCAAGAATACTGGACTGGGTTGCCGTTTCCTTCCCCAGGAGATCTTCCTGAACCAGAGGTGGAACCCAGGTCTCCTGCACTGGCAGGTGGATTCTTTACCACTGTGCCACCCATATAACATTGTGTCAAGTTTAAGGTGTAAAACAGGATGATTTGATACATTTATATAAATATGTGAAATGATTACCATAATAAGATTGAGATTGGCCCATTGGTTAAATTTCTACATTTCATGCTGCAGTTTAAAGTGACCTAAACAATATATCATCTTCCCAAAACTGAGAACTCCTTGTGAATTCCAGTTCTTTGAGATAAATTTCTGAGTTAGAATGCCCAGGGAGGCCTCCCTGGAGCTTAAATAAGTTTGTTTTGGAGGAAAAAATTTTCCCTTCTTCCCTTCTAGGTTCATCAGCTGGTCTAATATTTATATGGACATAAAACAGATTAATAGGAGAAAAACAAATTTAATCACATAAATATGTACAGCAGTCCCACAAAGATAGACTCAAAAGCAGTCAGGCAATTGACGTTTATATACCATCCTGGGGCTTTCCTGGTAGCTCAGCTGGTAAAGACTCTCCCTGCAATGCAGGAGACCCCAGTTTCGATTCGTGGGTCAGTAAGATCCCTTGGAGAAGGGATAGACTACCCACTCCAGCATTCTTGGGCTTCCCTGGTGGCTCAGACAGTAAAGAATCTGCCTGCAGTGCGGGAGATCTGGGTTTGATCCCTGGGGGGTTGTAAAGATCCCATGGAGTAGGGCATGGCAACCAACTCAGTATTGTTGCCTGGAGAATTCCCCTGGACAGAGGAGCTTGGCAGATTGCAGTCCATGGGGTTACAAAGAGTTGGACTCAACTGAGCGACTAAGCACAGCACAGCACAGCACATACAATCCTGAGCTAAGGAGAAGAGGGTAGTAGTTGGGGACTTCAAAGGCATAGAAGACAGTTCGCAAGAATATGACAAGAGCAAATGTTTGTGTCAGACTTTGTTTTTTTGGGGCTCCAAAATCACTGCAGATGGTGACTGCAGCCATGAAATTCAGTCCATTCTGAGGGAGATCAACCCTGGGATTTCTTTGGAAGGAATGATGCTAAAACTGAAGCTCCAGTACTTTGGCCACCTCATGTGAAGAGTTGACTCATTGGAAAAGACCCTGATGCTGGGAGGGATTGGGGGCAGGAGGAGAAGGGGAATCCAACCAGTCCATTCTGAAGGAGATCAACCCTGGGATTTCTTTGGAAGGAATGATGCTAAAACTGAAGCTCCAGTACTTTGGCCACCTCATGTGAAGAGTTGACTCATTGGAAAAGACCCTGATGCTGGGAGGGATTGGGGGCAGGAGGAGAAAGGGATGACCGAGGATGAGATGGCTGGATGGCATCATGGACTCAATGGACGTGAGTCTGAGTGAACTCCGGGAGTTGGTGATGGACAGAGAGGCCTGGCGTGCTGCGATTCATGGGGTCGCAAAGAGTCGGACACGACTGAACTGAACTGAACTGAAATGTTTGTTGCGTGCGTGTTTATTCTGGCGCACAAATAAGCCTTTCTGGTATGAAAGTGTCTCTGGAAATAGCTCTCTTTCTGACATAGGCTCCCTATCTGAATTCTGTTTAGCAGTTAGTTCAGTTCAGTTCAGTCCAGTCACTCAGTTGTGTCCGACTCTTTGCGACCCCATGAATCGCAGCATGCCAGGCCTCCCTGTCTATCACCAACTCCCGGAGTTCACCCAAACTCATGTCCATCGAGTCGGTGATGCCATCCAGCCATCTCATCCTCTGTCGTCCCCTTCTCCTCCTGCCCTCAATCCCTCCCAGCAACAGAGTCTTTTCCAATGAGTCAACTCTTCACATGAGGTGGCCAAAGTACTGGAGTTTCAGCTTTAGCATCATTCCT
>SJXQ01011742.1:0-17598 GCA_006408695.1 Aepyceros melampus
CATGGGGATGGTCTTGATCCCTGTCTCCTGTACAATGTCATGAACCTCATTCCATAGTTCATCAGGCACTCTGTCTATCAGATCTAGGCCCTTAAATCTATTTCTCACTTCCACTGTATAATCATAAGGGATTTGACTTAGGTCATACCTAAATGGTCTAGTGGTTTTCCCTACTTTCTTCAATTTAAGTCTGAATTTGGCAATAAGGAGCTCATAATCTGAGCCACAGTCAGCTCCCAGTCTTGTTTTTGCTGACTGTATAGAGCTTCTCCTACAATTGTTATGTCTTCCTCTTGGGTTGATCCCTGATCATTATGCAGTGTCTTTCCTTATCTCTTGTAATCTTCTTTATTTCAATGTCTATTTTGTCTGATATGAGGATTGCTACTCCAGCTTTCTTTCCTTCCCCTTTGCATAGAATGTATTTTTCCATGCTCTCATTTCAGTCTGTATATACTTTAGGTTTGAGGTGGATTTTTTTTTGTAGACAGCATATATATGGGTCTTGTTTTTGTATCCATTCAGGCAGTCTGTGTCTTTTGGTTGGAACATTTAATCCACTTACATTTAAAGTAATATTGATATATATGTTTCTATTGGAGAAGGCAATGGCACCCCACTCCAGAACTCTTGCCTGGAAAATCCCATGGATGGAGGAGCCTAGTGGGCTACAGTTTATGGAGTCGCTAAGAGTTGGACACGACTGGGTGACTTCACTTTCACTTTTCACTTTCATGCATTGGAGAAGGAAATGGCAACCCACTCTGATGTCTTCCCTGGAAAATCCCAGGGACGGGGCAGCCTGGTGGGCTACTATCTACAGGGTCGCACAGAGTCGGACACGACTGAAGTGGCTTGGTAGCAGCAGCAGCAGTATGTTTCTATCGCCATTTGCTTGGGGTTGCTTTTGTAGATCTGTTTTATTCTGTGTTTCTTGACTGTATAAGTTCCTTTAACTTTGTTGTAAAGCTAGTTTGGTGGTACTGAATTAGGGCTACAGTTTATGGAGTCGCTAAGAGTTGGACACGACTGGGTGACTTCACTTTCACTTTTCACTTTCATGCATTGGAGAAGGAAATGGCAACCCACTCTGATGTCTTCCCTGGAAAATCCCAGGGACGGGGCAGCCTGGTGGGCTACTATCTACAGGGTCGCACAGAGTCGGACACGACTGAAGTGGCTTGGTAGCAGCAGCAGCAGTATGTTTCTATCGCCATTTGCTTGGGGTTGCTTTTGTAGATCTGTTTTATTCTGTGTTTCTTGACTGTATAAGTTCCTTTAACTTTGTTGTAAAGCTAGTTTGGTGGTACTGAATTCTCTTAACTTTTGTTTGTCTGATAATCTTTTTATTTCTCCATCAATTTTGAATGAGATCCTTTCTGCGTACAGTAATCTAGGTTGTTGATTTTTCCCTGTCAGAACTTTAAATATATCCTGCTATTCCCTTGTGGCCGCAAGAGTTTCTGCTGAAAGATCAGCTGTTAAGTGTATGGAATTTCCCTTGTATGTTACTTGTTTCTTCTCCCTTGCTGCTTTTAATATTCTTTCTTTGTATTTAGTCTTTGTTAATTTGATTAGTATGTGTCTTGCCATGTTTATTTAAAACCCAAGTTTATTAAAACCCAAATTTATTTAAAACCCATGTTTAAACTCCTTGGGTTTATCCTGTATGAAACTCTTTCTACTTCTTGGACTTGATTGACTATTTTCTTTTACATGTTGAGGAAATATTCAACTATAATCTCTTCAAAAAATTTCTCATACCCTTTCTTTTTCTTTTCTTCTTCTGGGACCCCTATAATTAAAATATTGGTGTCTTTGATATTGTCCCAGAGGTCTCTGAGAATATCCTCAGTTTTTTTCATTCTTTTTACTTTATTCTGCTCTTCAGAAGCTATTTTCACCATTTTATCATCCAGCTCATTGATTCATTCTTCTGCTTCAGATATTCTGCTATTGATTCCTCCTTGAGTATTTTTAATTTCAGTAATGTGTGGTTTGTCTCTGTATGTTTATTCTTTAATTCTTTTAGGTCTTTGTTAATTGCTTCTTGCATTTTCTCCATTTGTTTTCAAGGTTTTTTTTTTTTTTTAATCTTCTTTACGATCATTATTCTGAATTCTTTTTCAGGTAGTTTGCCTATTTCCTCTTCATTTATTTGGACTACTGTGTTTCTAGTTTGTTTTTTCATTTGTGTGGTATTTCTCTGCCTTTTCTTTTCTTTTTTTTTTAAACTTATTGTGTTTGAGGTCTCCTTCTCCCAGGTTTCAAGGTTGAATTATCTCTTTTCGTTTCTGCCCTCCTAAGGTTGGTCCAATGATTTGTGTGAACTTCAAATAGGGTGAAATTTGTGCTGAGTTTTTATTTGTTTTTTCCTCTGATGGGCAAGGCTTAGTGAGGTGGTAATCCTGTCTGCTGATGACTGGGTTTGTATTTTTGTTTTGCTTGTTGTTTAAATGAGGGGTCATGCACAGGGTACTACTGGTGGTTGAGTGATTCTGGGTCTTGTATTCAAGTGGTTTTCTTTGTGTGATTTATCACTATTTGATACTCCCTATGATTAGTTCTCTGGTAGTCTAGGGTCTTGGAGTCACTACTCCCACTCCAAAGGCTCATGGCTTGATCTCTGGTCAGGAAAGAAGATTCCACAAGTGGTTTATTATGACATTAAGCGAGATTAAAGCAAATATCCAAAAATGAGAAACCAAAGATTAACCCCAGACCAATGCAGTTGCAAAATCAGGCAAATAATAATTAAAATAATGGAGTATACACTTATGCATGTACACCCATGAGCAAAGTCAAAACAGTCCAACAAAAATAAAGTACAGTAGATTGACCCAGGACACAAAGGAAATAAATAATTATATTTACCAGTTAAGAACAAAACTAACTAAAGCACAAACTGGAAAACAAAACTAAAGCAAGGTGCCAAGTGGGGAATAAAGTAAACAAAACTAACAAATATGTTGAGAGGAAAAGAAAGAAAGAATAGATATGGAAAGTTAAATAAGGTAGATGAAGAAGATTTATATACAAGATTAACTGCAAGGGAGAAACAACAGTAGGAAAGGCAAACAAAGGAATAAATGTAGAAAAAAATATAATAGGTTTTAAAAAATTAAAAGTTAAAATTATAAAGAAGAGAAGAAAAAAAAAAGGAAGAAAGGAAAAAGGAAAAAAAAGAAGGAAAACTCCTCAGAACTGCAAAAGCCCAATGTAGAGGCAGGAGTTTATAACAACAATAAAAAATGTGACTGAGGGGGGAAAAAAGAAAAAAAAATGCTCAAAAGCTTAATTAGATTTCATAGTGCCAATAAAACTGACTATTACAACAGAGGAGAAGAAAAAGAAAGAAATCCAAAATAATCTACAGAACAAGTCAAAACATAAAAATTATAGTTTTTCTTGAGTCACTGCTGTCAGAGTCCTTTCCCTTGCTTGGAGTCACAGTCCACCTTACCTCCCTAGGATGCCCTCCAACACTGTGCTGATCTCTAGACCCCTTGTAGGGGCAGCTCGGATTCTAATCTGGTCCTACTTCCCTGTGTTCCTGTCTCCAATGTCCACAGCTATCAGAACTAGTGCATCTTCTTTTGGGGGAGCTCTCAATGACTTTTTATATATTCCATAGACACAGAGTCAGCCCACTTGATCATGTGGATTTAATCTGCAGCTGTACAGCTGGTGGGAAGATTTGGGGTCTTCTTCCTTGGTCACACTGCCCCTGGGTTTCAATTGTGGTTTTACTTCCACCTCTGCATGTGGGTCGTCCACTGGGGTTTACTCCTGAGGCTGCCCTGGAGGATTTGGGTTTGCCCCTGTGAGGCCCAGGTGTGGAGGTGGTTCAGCTGCTTGGGTTGTAGGGTTTCTGGCAGCACCAGGTACTCAGGAGAGTTGGCAGCAAGGGAAGCAGGAAATATAGTGCTCTAGAAGGGTATGGCAACCAGTATTGGCCAATACACTCCAGTATTCTTGCCTGGAGAACCCCCTCCCCACCCCCAAACAGAGAAGCCTGGCAGGCCACAATCTACGGATTGCAGAGAGTCGGACACTACTGAAGTGACCCTGCATTCATAGACACAAGACATTTTTTTGCCTGTGGCAGCTCTGCTCCAGTTAGAAGCATGAAGGTGGCACAGTTGCTTGGCTTGCAGGGACCCAGATTGTCTCCACCACAGGAGTTATGGCCCTATCAGAGTCTTTTTTCCAGCCTCTTGTAGCTGGCCATCAGAAGGCCTCTTTGGCCAGTCTTTCTACATAGCTCCACCCGTTCAAGCACTTACAGGGTTCCCTTGCCTGGGATCCTACTCTGTTATTCAACATGTCAGGCACATAGAGGGGCCCCCTGGCTGGAGTCCTACTCTTTAGATCAGCATGTCAGGCACTTAAAGGGGCACCCTGGGTGGGGTTCTACTCAATGCATCAGGCATGTGATTGGCCAGTCTCTCTATTGTTCAGCTGCCAATGCTGGCATGTATGGGGAGAGAGGCTATGCTGATGGCTCCACCCCCTACACACGACTCAGCAGTATCACCTTGCTTCCAAGGCTGCCCGGCTTTCCTCTATAGGCATTTCCCACCAAAATCTCCTCCCTCGCGTCTCCTGGATCTGTCTCTCCACAGTCAATAGCAGCCCTCATGTGGGATTGCTCCACAATCTCTAAACTCCAGCTCCCAGCTGCTGTACCTTCCAAGGGAGCTAAGTCCCTGTCTGGGGTATATATGGCTGCAGCAAGGATTGTCTGATTCTCATTCCATTTAGGCTGTCACAGATCAACTGTTTCACTCTTAGCCTTAAATGTTTCTTCTCTGACTCAGACAATTGTCCTGATGTGGGGATCAGACCCCTCTTCAGTTCCCCCACCCACTGAGGGCAGGTCCAGTCCTACTAACACTAATATTTTCCCCCCTAGTTCCTTCATCCTACCGAGTTTTGCATGGTTCTATATATTCTTTCCACTGGTCAGTTACTCCTGTCCACTCTCAGCTGGTGCTCTGCATGCACTTCTGTGACTGAAAGTGAATTCCTGATGTATCCATGGATAGAGATGTACCCATGTCCACCTACTCCTCAGCCATCCTGTTCTCCCCCTTTTTGTTTTTATTCTTTCCAATCTCTTGCTCTTTTTCTGTGGGATCACTTCTGAAATAAATCACTCATATAGAAGCTCTCATTAAAGCTCTGCCTTCTGGGAAAAGCCTAGGTGAACGCAGAGTAACTATAGGCCTTTGATTTTGTGTAACCTAACTTCCTTGATTGGCTCTATGTTAAAAAAAAGAATTCTAGGTACTACCGACTCCAAAAATTAATAGTTGAACCAAAATACTTTAGGGAAGGAAGTGAATACCATGTGTTCCAATTTTGAAGGAAACTAGAATGAGTGGAGCCCAAATTTCAACTGCTCACAACCCACACCCCAGAGCTGTAAGAACATTTTAGGATTATATTCTTTCCATCTCTCCTAATTAGAGCTCTGTGCAGGAAAAAAAAGGGGGGGGGAGGGCGGGGGGCAGAAAACGCCTCTGCCCACATGTTTTACCAGCACAGACTCAGCCTTAAGGCAGATTCACATTTCAGTTATGTAGGCCCCCGAATGAGGCTTCCATTCATGTGCTCTGTTCTACTTTCATCATGAAACTCAGCTTCCCTTTCTCCTAGCACGAGAACACGCTAGGAATTTCCCATCCCTTTGACTTTTCTGTGGCATCAGGACACACGTGGCCCAGTCACTGATTGCCACTGGTGTCTTCCTCTTACTGCACACTCTGCATGTGTCAAGAAGCCACGCGTCCTGTCTTCTCTGCCGGGATATTATGTATAAGCCTGCCCTGGTGGCTCAGTCAGTATAGAATCCGCCTATAATGCAGGAGACTGGGTTTGATTCTTGAGTCAGGAAGATCCCCTGGAGAAGGGAATGACAACCCACTCCAGTATTCTTGTCTGGAGAATCCCATGGACAGAGGAGCCTGGCAGGCTACAGGTCACAGAGAGTCAAACATGACTCAGTGACTAAACATACCACAGCGAGCACTGGCTTTCAGAATGGGCCACAGGCTAACATCTGGACCCTTCTGATTACGTTACCCTAAGGGGAAAAAAATATTCCTCCAAACCCTCATTCTTTATTTGAGTGATTAGCAGTCAGCTTATTTTTCAAAAATATAGGGATCAGCCATATGACTGGACTGCACTATGAAACTACTCACAAGAAGTTGGAGAGCTAGCCATTCAGTCTTTGTCTCCAATTGTGTGCTTCAGAGGAAGTCTTCATGTGAAGGCTTTTGCTTTCAATATGATCCCAATTTTCAGAAAGAACTTAAAAGCTTTGACTATTGTATCTTGTTGTCTGATGTTATTTTTAAAAATGGAGCTTCATTTAAACTTAATTCAGTGTAAGGCCATTCCCTCTTCAAGGTATGGTGGAGCTTAAGAACAAAAATAACTATCAGACAAAAATGGGTGCAGCAACTGCAAAGTCACTGTATTTGATACCTTTTAAAATATTAGACAAGTGCTGTGCCATGCTAAGTTATTTCAGTCGTGTCCAACTGTGTGTGACACTTTAGACTGTAGTCTGCCAGGCTCATCTGTCCATGAGACTCTCCAGGCAAGAATACTAGAGTGGGTTGCCATGACCTCCTTCAGGGGATCTTCCCGACCCAGAGACTGAACCCACATCTCCTGTGGCTCCCACATTTTATGTGGATTCTTTACCCATGAGCCACTGGGGAAGCCCATTAAACAAGTAGGAAATCATAACTTTTAGTTGATGGCAGTTTATTTGTGGGTGTGTCAGGAGTGAACGAAAGCACTCTTCACCTGATTTTTGAACAAGTGAAATGACAGGTTTTGAGATTTATATTCAAGACAAATATAATCATATACACTATTCTTATGTAAATAAAAAATCGGGGGAAAACATTTGCTTTTTTTTGAAGCTACCACTAGATGGTATGCAAATACTCTTTCTTCAATGCTGGTTCTATTATTTTTCAGATTGTTAGAATATGGGAAGGACTTTTTAATGTGATGTTCCAATTTAATTTTATTCTTATCTTTGAGACTGAGTGTGGGCAGAGGGATGGTGCTTAAATCAGAATTTTTCATTAACTATTGTCAGCTCTATAGGATGAGTTTTATTTCCCTAAATGTTAATCATGATACTTTGATTTTCTTAAGCTTTACATTTTCTCATACCATTTCTCCAGTGTACCTAAGAAGAAACTATTAAATAATAGAATTTAAAGATTACTTTGCCGACTAAGGTCCGTCTAGTCAAGGCTATGGTTTTTCCTGTGGTCATGTATGGATGTGAGAGTTGGACTGTGAAGAAGGCTGAGCACCGAAGAATTGATGCTTTTGAACTGTGGTGTTGGAGAAGACTCTTGAGAGGCCCTTGGACTGCAAGGAGATCCAACCAGTCCATTCTGAAGGAGATCAACCCTGGGATTTCTTTGGAAGGAATGATGCTAAAACTGAAGCTCCAGTACTTTGGGCACCTTATGCGAAGAGTTGACTCATTGGAAAAGACCCTGATGCTGGGAGGGATTGGGGGCAGGAGGAGAAAGGGACGACCGAGGATGAGATGGCTGGATGGCATCACAGACTCAATGGACGTGAGTCTGAGTGAACTCCGGGAGTTGGTGATGGACAGGGAGGCCTGGCGTGCTGCGATTCATGGGGTCGCAAAGAGTCGGACACGACTGCGTGACTGAACTGACTGAAAGATTTTCTGCAAGTAAACTTTACATATAAAACTTCTTTGGACTTGAAGAATTAAAGATATTTTACACTGGTGATTTAAAAAAAGTTACTTAGAGGTTTAAAAAAAAAACTACATAGTCACCAAATACAAATTTCACCTCATGCTAGCAAAAAAGAAAGAATGTGCTTTTCATATAAATTATCTAATACTTTTAATAGCTAAAATTAATTTCTAATTTGGCCTATCTAAATATCTACATCTTTCAGTATATGTGAGAATACTAAAGTGAAGTGAAGTGAAGCCACTCGGTTCATGTCCAACTCTTTGCAACCCCATGGACTGTAGCCTACCAGGCTCCTCCGTCCATGGGATTTTCCAGGTAAGAGTACTGGAGTACTCTTCTCCATTTCCTTCCCGTTTCCTTCTCCAGGGGAAATTCCCGACCCAGGGATCGAACCCAGGTCTCCTGCATAGTAGGCAGACGCTTTACCGTCTGAACCACCAGGGAAGCCCGATGTCCCTCTATCCAATTGAGATTCTGATCTGTTTTCTTGTAACTTACAAGCAATATTAGGCTGCAATTCCCAATGAGGGAATGACAATCATCATCATAAAACAATTTTATGATGAGTCCAAGTCTTTCCAAAAAATTATTATTTGAAGCACCAATCAACTCCAGCTTATAGTATTAGATAGCATGTTCACTATTCCAACTTCATTATTCCTGCTGTAACTCAAAAGAACTTCTGAACAAAAGCCACCTACAAGATTTCCCAATCAATGGCTTCCAGTTTGGCAGTCATGGCCTTCCTGCCATTCTTCTGGATGGGCAATTAATGCAAGACCAGTAAAGTGTAGGGAGGAAAATGGAGAGGTGAGAGGGCCATAAGCATCACTGACTCAGCTGTCAATGTTTAAAATGAATTTTTTCTCAGAATGTGTAGCACAGTCCTTTGCATTAGTTCCAGAGATTTCAGAGATAAAATGCACCTGATCTCTGTATATTATTTAGTTTCAGTTCAGTTTAGTCGCTCAGTCGTATCCGACTCTTTGCGACCCCATGAATCGCAGCACGCCAGGCCTCCTTGTCCATCACCAACTCCTGGAGTTCACTCAGACTCACGTCCATTGAGTCAGTGATGCCATCCAGCCATCTCATCCTCGGTCATCCCCTTCTCCTCCTGCCCCCAATCCCTCCCAGCATCAGAGTCTTTTCCAATGAGTCAACTCTTCGCATGAGGTGGCCAAAGTACTGGAGTTTCAGCTTTAGCATCATTTCTTCCAAAGAAATCCCAGGGCTGATCTCCTTCAGAATGGACTGGTTGGATCTCCTTGCAGTCCAAGGGACTCTCAAGAGTCTTCTCCAACACCACAGTTCAAAAGCATCAGTTCTTCGGCGCTCAGCCTTCTTCACAATCCAACTCTCATATCCATACTGACCACAGGAAAAACCATACATATACCTACACAACTATACATATCATAAATATAAAAAGTCATCCATGTAAATAGTAAAGAATTGCCTTATATCTCAAATTATCCAAATTTTGCTGATTGTTCATTTTCAGATAATTGAGATGTCATCATCTGAACTTCATGTTAATAAATTTTATTCCTCTTATTGCTCCATTTTTTTTTCTAAACCTTTGTCCTTTGGTTCTCATACTTGCTTTCTCTGTTTTTGTTCTGAATCACAGAGTAATCCCAGAGGAAGATAGATAGCCATGCAGATTTCATGTGGTACGGAGACCAGATCTGTAGGAGTCCTCCTGCTTGCTGGTTGACCACAGAAGACCCACTAGTAATCATACCCTTCCTCTAAGTTCTGAACTCACTGATTTCACACATGCACTGCTACTGCTACTGCTAAGTCTCTTCAGTCGTGTCTGACTCTGTGCGACCCCAGAGACGGCAGCTGGATGAACTAACCTCTGGCTTCATTGAAATGGAAACTTGTGGATCTATTCTCATTGACCTGTTTTCATATTTTCTGAAAGATAATTGCAGGAGAAGGTGTAGCAATCTTTGTAATCCATAATCATTTGCTCTTGATCTCATCATTTCCTGACATCAGAAAGCTGTGTTCCTTTATCTGGTTCTGAACTGTTATTTCTCTTGAGCAACTCCTTCTTCTTTAATACATAATATTTCTTCTCTTAAGACAACAAAGAAACAAAAACTAGTGAATCTTTCCTTTGCCCCTCTACACTTATACCTAGTTACCAATTTTTATCTTTTATTTCACTGAAAAATATTCCAACATTTTAAATCTTATCTTTATTAGCTGTAACCTCTGCGATTTTACATCTGACTTTATTCTTCTGAAAAATGCTCACTTTCCAATATTCTGTTTATTGCTACTCTAATGACATTTCTTATCTGCCTAGACCTGGGGACTATATTTATTTTTTCAACCAAACTTTCCTCTTGTGAAACTCCCTTGTGCTATGAACTTAGTATCACTACCTTGATGTGGCTTCCAGCATTCTGATAGCATATCCATTTATTCTAGGTCATCAGCATTTCTTTTTTCTTCTTAATTATAAACATTTCTCAGGGCTCAATGTATCCTGATCCTTTACTCTTCTATTTATTTTCCACTTATTTGCTTTTTTATTCACCCTTTCCTTTTTTACAGCTATCATACCAGTCTACTCACATACCATTACTAAATCTGTTACAGTTTCTTGAGGTATCATTACAGACAAGCTAATTAGCAAACATAAAACGAATGCTGGGGTTACAGAATCATTTTGTAACCACATAAAGTTATGTATATAAACCATGCAATCTTAGCAAAGATTTGTTCAGGCAAGAATCACCAATGGATGCTAAATCTAGAAGAAAATTTTGATGAGGTGTAAGATATTTACCTTATCTTTCCAAATATTGATTACCTTAAACTGTCCTTCCAAATTTTGATTAATAGCAGGAGCAAGTAAGCATCATATTAGATGAGTGATAATATTAACATCACAAAAGATTAGGGTTAGGGTTACCAGATGTTATGCCCAGGTACAACATCACTTAAGCCATCACTTCAGATTCCTTAGCGATGAATTGAAGATGTCCTTCTGAATTCAAGGACTAGGTACTGTGCCTGAATCCTTGTAAGCATTCAGTAAGTGTTAATTTCTTCTTTCAAATTCTTCCATACTAGGTCTTCATACAACATTGCTTTTTATCTTAGTGCTCTTCATTATATCCTCTTCACTCCAGTCATATGTGTATCTTCTTTCTCCAGCTAGGTTGTCAGGTAGCATTTAGTATTGTCTCTCACATACAGTAGATATTAATATATGTTTGTTGTTGCCACTGATGTTTGATTACTATATGCACTATTTTATTTGATAAATTGGACAGGAAAGGACTCTTCTAAGTTATACAGTCTGTTGCTATAGATACCACATTTTCCTCTAGATTTTCATTTTTTTACTTCTCTACGTCTCTCTGTGGTATCAGCAAATTATTTTCATTGCACTTTTTTAAACTTGATTTATCTACACAAATAACAAACAAGAAATGCAATGATTTAATTTAAAAGACAATCTAAATTCAATATTTATAAACAGTTGCTTTCAAAATAAAGTTTATTTGTTAATAACCAAATATATCAGAAGAAATATTTATTGATTATGCTGTGGTGCTTTAGCATAAGGCTACACTAAATGTTAAAGGAGTTCTTATCTAATAGTGGCTAAAGAAGAAAGTTAAGACTGCATACATGATGCAGTCTATATAAATATTTTAAAATCTCATCAATTACATTAAAATTGTATTGAAAAACCATGTTTATTGATTATACAGAGAAAACAAGGTAATTATAGATTTTAAACTAAAGTTATTTTCCAATTGGGTCTAAGAAATAATTAAGGAGTTAAGGTTTAATGCATCTTTTATTTTCACTAAATTGCATTAGAAGTTCATCCTTTACATTAGAATGTGTTTGTCAAATAAGGATCTTTGATTTAAAGACCAATAAGAAATATTGTTTTAGTTTTTATTATCTATTATAGTTAGCATAGAGTTTGTGCTCTTTAAAGCATATTATGATTTGTCTATATTATATCATGAAAAAAGGAAAAGGAAAATTCATTCAATACAAATAAAATGGAATCAGATTCATTTAATATTTTGTGTAATTTTCTCAATTGATTGCTTAGTAATTTTGTGATCTTTGTATAGTGATTTAAATTTTTAGCTGAATCAAAGATATTTTAAGCTTTTTCTTAGGCAACCTTAGTGAACACAGTAAGATAATAAATCTTTCAGAGATTAGATACATATTCTTCAATTAGAAAATATTGCACTAGAACTTGTATTCTCTGCATATACATGTAAAAGCAACCACCTCATTTGGTTAAAAAATTAGAAAAAGAAATTAGCTTCATGACATCCCAATCCATAACATTTTATAGCTTGTTTTTAAATTCAGAGTAGTATTGAATTCTTGCAGCAAAAAGCATTGAATAGCAAATAGAACAATTTTGTTTATTTTCTTTTTTCATAGTATTTAAAAACACAATGGTATACAGAATAACTAGGGAAACAACATAACATTATTCTCTGTTAAACTTACCTCTAGCTTCCATAGCTATCTGTAACCAATAAAAATTTAAAATGTATATAAATAATAGATTCACCAAGTCTGAGGGTAAAAGAAGTACTATTTACCATATTCTATATCAATAAATTAACAACATATAAATGTAAATAACCTTACATACATCAATTTTCACTATTAACTATATTTGCCAAGTAAGAAAATATACTTGTAATTATCTTTATTTGACAAGAAAGTAGAGACTTCCAGAGGTTAAGTAATTTGGCCAAGGTCATGAAGCAGGTATAAGCAGAACCAGAATTCAAAAATAGATCTGTCTGGGTTTAAAGTCTGTAGTTTTATCTGGTATGCATATTGCCTTATATTTCAAGTGTGAAGGTCAAGCAAGATTTTTGTTTCTGTTGCTCTCATCGTTGTTTAAGTTGCTAAGTTGTGTCCAACTCTTTGTGACCCCAAGGACTGTAGCCCACCAGGCTCCTCTGTCCATGGAACTTTTCATGAAAGAATACTGGGTGGGTTGCTGTTTCCTTCCCCAGGGGATCTTTCCAACCCCAGGATCAAACACAGGTCTCTTGCATTGGCAGGCAGGTTCTTTACAACTAGTGCCACCTGGGAAGCCCTGTTTTCCTTTGAACATGGATATATTTTACTTTCTTCTCACCAGAAAATTGGTCAAGAAAAATATGAGAAGTTTCACATAATATATCATCTTTTAACCCTATATTTCATAGAAAGAAATCATGGATGTATGTTAGTTGGGCTTCCCTGATGGCTCAGACATTAAAGAATCTGCCTGCAATGCAAGAAACTTGGGTTCGATCCCTGGGTTGGGAAGATCCCCTGGAGAAAGGAATGGCTACATCTTGATATTAATTATATCCATTTTAAAGTGAGGAAAATAATTGTTGTTGATGTTGTCTCTCAGTTGTGTCCAACTCTTTGTGACCCCGTGGACTGCAGATACCAGTCTTCCCTGTCCTTCACCATCTCCTGGAGTTTGCTCAAACTCATGTCCACTGAGTCAGTGATACCATCCAACCATCCCACCCCCTGTTGTCCCCTTCTCCTCTGCCTTCAATCTTTCCCAGCATTAGTGTCTTTTCCAGAGAGTCAGCTTTTCTCATCAGGTGGGCAAAGCATCAGTCCTTCCAATGAATATTCGGAGTTGATTTCCTTTAAGATTATTGGTTTGATCTCCTTACTGTCCAAAGGACTTTCAACACCACACTTCAAAGGCCCTCAAAAGTTGTTGTAAGTATTAAATGCTAAGACATCAATGAAGTTATATATAAGAAGTTACTTATGTGTTCTACAAATGTGAGCATTACTTTTAGATTTCTCTGTGCTTTTTATGAGTGTTCAGTTGTGACCTGAAAAAGGAGCTTCAACTTTTGGATAAATAGTGCCACAAATTAATTCTTAAGTGTGGTACACTAAAAAGTTATCCATTTTCCATGCAATATAAGGCAGATATGAATAATTTTAAGGAATTCTAACTGGTATTCTGATACTCTGATACACTGACTGGCTTAGATCCTCTGGGAAACTAAACATTTAATGTAATAACTGATTAGAATTTAAGTTTGTGTGTGTGTGTGTGTGTGTGTGTGTGTGTGCCTTTGATTTGAAAGTAGGTATATCTATATCTATCTATCCTTATATATGTCTTTTAATGGATATTATGAGTCAGCTGCATGCTCACCCTACCATAATAAATAACTTGCAAGGTGACTGGTTCATACCTCCTTTTTCTGATACTGTAGACTGCCATGTATCCCTATGGGAGGGCCCTTCTGGGCAAGACTACAAGTAATACTTTAAAATTTTTTCAGCAGAGTGCCAATTCTACACCTGCACATCTGGTACCTAAAGCATAGATCTCTCTAATGAATTACATGAATATCATCACTTGAGGCTGTTGTCACAGAATTCAATCATGAATTGATTGTGATTTAATACTTGCCAAATGTTCACTTGAGCTGAATATTTTACAGGTGGTACAGGTATTCATTAAGTATCCATTCCTCTGAACTCCCTAAGTTCTTCACTTTTCCCTGTATTATATTAAGCCATCACAAAGTAATATTGGATCTGTTTAAACATTTAAGCTTCTCATAAAAGACTTGAAATTGGGGATAGAGGCCCTACTCATATGGTTATAGAGTACCACATACAGATTATTTTTATTCCTTCATGAAAAATAACAGTTTTATACCCTGACATGTAAAGAACTTGGAATCTTTACTCCTATTCTCACAAGGAAAAAAAAATATTAAAAATCAACACTTAGAGGCCCAGTTATAGGCCCTCCCACTTTCATTACTTTTAACTTCTGGAACTCTACCAGATTCTCACCGTGGATTGGAGAAAAGTCCTCCTGTGCTTACGGCCGGAGGAGAGGATAAGTAACAATTTCTGAGATCCACCTAGAACATTCTGATATCTCTGATGGACAAAGGTCCATCCTCAAGGGGAACTACCAGAGCCTTACCTGACCCGGGAGAAGGACAATAAGGTAACTCCACCCCCCTCAAGCCCTCCTGTCTCATATAAGTCAAGAAATAAAAAGGCTAAGAAACTACTCTGAAGGTCATAATCCAGGGATTCTGCCCTCCCCCTTCTTCCAGATGAAGATTTTATTTTAGGATTATAGAATGCCTCCTTTCCCAATACTTCTCATCATGTCATCAGGGTGCTTCTATTCTTGTAGAAGATGACAATGTAAGAGAGTTGTAAGACATAGACTTCCTTTAAGAAGTTATTAGGGAAATCCAAACACAATAGAGTAAATACATATGAGGAACCTAGAGAAACTGAAAGCCCTGACACCTATGGCAAACATGAAATACAGCCTAAGTCCTGTACAGATAAACATGAAACCACTAACTAAAGTCCTGCTTTACCTCACTTCCTATTAAACAATTTGTTGTGTCCAATAGTCAACAGAAAATCACAAGTCATGCTACCAGGCAAGGAAATAGGCAGTCTAAAGAAACAAAGCCAAATCAGATCAGACTCAGATATGGCAGATATTATGGAGTTATCAGAATAGGAATTTAAAGCAATTAATATGCTAAGGGATCTAATGGAAAATAAAATGGACAATACGCAAGAACAGATGGTTAATCTAACCAGAGAGATAGAAACTCCAATAATCAAAAGGAAATGCTACAAATAAAACACACTGTAACAGAAATGAAGAATGCCTTTGATGGACTAATCAATACAGTAGACTGGAAATAGACAAGTGAAAACTTAGTAAAGTTGGAAATAATGTCAATAAAAATGTCTAAAACACATCTGAAAGTTCAAACAGAAAAAAATGAATTAAAATAGAAAGGAATAAAATATCCAAGAAAACTGGGGCGATTACAAAAGAGAATGGGATTGGGAGTACCAGTAGAAGAAGAAAGAGAGAAAGGAGCAAGAGAAATATCTGAAAGCATGCTGCTGCTGCTGCTAAGTCACTTCAGTTGTGTCCGACTCTGTGCGACCCCATAGACGGCAGCCCACCAGGCTCCCCTGTCCCTGGGATTCTTCAAGCAAGAACACTGGAGTGGGTTGCCATTTCCTTCTCCAATGCATGAAAGTGAAAAGTGAAAGTGAAGTCGCTCAGTCGTGTCCGACTCTTTGCGACCCCATGGACTACACAGCCTACCAGGCTCCTCCGCCCATGGAATTTTCCAGGCAAGAGTACTGGAGTGGGGTGCCATTGCCTTCTCCATCTGAAAGCATAGTGGCTGAGAATTTTCCAAAATTAATGACATATGTTAAAACACAGATCCAAGTACTCAGAGAACCCAAGCAGGATAAATACCAAAAATGTACACCTAGGTATATAATACTCAAACATCAGAAAGTCAACCACAAAGATAAAATCTTGAAAGAAGATGGGGTAAGAGGGAAACATGCCTAAAGAGGAAAAAGGATAAGAATTACATTGGAATCGCCACACTGTTCTCCATAGTGGCTGTACTAGTTTGCATTCCCACCAACAGTGTAAGAGGGTTCCATTTTCTCCACACCCTCNAATTCTGGTTTCCTCGGTGTGTATGCCCAGCAGTGGGATCGCTGAATCATAAGGCAGTTCTATTTCCAGTTTTTTAAGGAATCTCCACACTGTTCTCCATAGTGGCTGTACTAGTTTGCATTCCCACCAACAGTGTAAGAGGGTTCCCTTTTCTCCACACCCTCTCCAGCATTTATTGCTTGTAGACTTTTGGATCACAGCCATTCTGACTGGTGTGAAATGGTACCTCATTGTGGTTTTGATTTGCATTTTTCTGATAATGAGTGATGTTGCGCATTTTTTCATGTGTTTGTTAGCCATCCGTATGTCTTCTTTGGAGAAATGTCTATTCAGTTTTTTACCCCATTTTTTGATTGGGTCGTTTATTTTTCTGGAATTGAGCTGCAGGAGTTGCTTGTATATTTTTGAGATTAGTTGTTTGTCAGTTGCTTCATTTGCTATTATTTTCTCCTAGTCTGAAGGCTGTCTTTTCATCTTGCTTATAGTTCTCTTTGTTGTGGATAAGCTTTTAAGTTTAATTAGATCCCATTTGTTTATTTTTGCTTTTATTTCCAGGATTCTGGGAGGTGGGCCATAGAGGATCCTGCTGTGATGTATGTCGGAGAGTGTTTTACCTATGTTCTTCTCTAGGAGTTTTATAGTTTCTTGTCTTACGTTTAGATCTTTAATCCATGTTGAGTTTATTTTTGTGTATGGTGTTAGAAAGTGACCTAGTTTCATAATGTTTTAAAACTTTTTAGTCACTGAGTTACAGGGAAAAAAATGCACCACTATACAAAAAAGTTAATGAAAGATAAACTTTACTTTTTTTTTTTAATATGATGAAGATTATATATTGACAAACTTTTAGTTCACAATATTCTCAGTTTTAGGGCAAGCATATATATTGTGATTATCTTGCTTGTTTTACTTGGAATATATTTCAAAAACATCTCTAAATGGGGGAGAATCAAATTTGATTTCTTAAACTGAAAGCAAAAGAATATGCATCTGATCATCTCATTCTATTTCATTGCAAATTTCACATATATTCTTGGGAGCAGCCTCCTAAGGATTAAAGCAGTTCATTAGGGGAACAAAGCAGGAGCCCCTGGGGTGTTAGAAGTAAACATTAGAGCATTCATTTATCATATTTCAAAAATTCTATTTGGGATATGTTTTAAAATGCTAATGATAAAATAGTACAATCATACATTTATATATATATATATTTTTAACCAACAATTGTTGGAAGAATATCATTTAAAAAATTAGGGCCCATTAGCTTTCCTATATCCATCAGATTGTTTCCATGGA
>SJXQ01011742.1:17847-87496 GCA_006408695.1 Aepyceros melampus
AGGTGTGTATATATATATATATATATATATATATATATATAAAATCTGTCCAGATTATATATAAGATAATATGCTTCTTATGTGGATAAATTGTGTTGATTCATCCTTTGTTTATCATCCTGATCCTCTGATTCTTCTTAAAGGTTACCTGATGCCCTTTGGTATGATAGTATAATTCCCCTGCTCTTTTACAGTTTGTAAGAATTTGGACAATTTACTATGACTGATTAACCCTGCTTGGTCCTAAACATGGGAGGGCTGCCAAGAGCTCTCTTGCTTGGAGCTGTCTTCCTCAAAGCAGCATTCTAAGGAACATAATTTTTCTCTCTCTACAGCTGCTCTGCTTGCCTATTTCTAACTATCTCCCAGGTAAAGCAAAAGTAATACACACATGGCTTAGATTTTCTGAGTTAATAAAAAGCCATCTTTTGATTGTTGGTGAGGATCAGTGAGAACGCCTGGTACTCAAAGAGTCATCTATTCTAGATCCTGGATAATCTTTCTTTACTCTTTAATGAAATAAGACTTGGGCTGAATATAACTACCTTTACTTTCCAGAGAATGATGTTTTTGTTTGTTTGTTTGTTTGTTTTTTACAATTCCAATACTATTCTGAAGCCTTCTTCTCTTCTGTGCATCTTCCCTTCTGATCCCCTTACACTGGTCTTACCTTTGATTTTTTGGTTCTCTAATCTCTGAATCACTGATGGATCCCTCATCATCCTCAATGATCTTTGTGAGTCATTCATGTAAACAGAAGGAAGACTTAGTATATCCAGGACTATCATTGAAAGTCATCTCACTGACAGAATCTCCACAGGATTCTGCTTTAGGATTTGCACAAATTAGAGTTATTTTCTTTATTATATTTTACTGAGTATATATATATAAAAGATAATAGTTGATGATTCTAGAGGTAAAAATTTCATGTCACTCAGATTAAAGTTCTCTTTTATATGCCTGCTGATGAACTTTATCAGCTGAGGTTTTTTTTTCTGAAGTTCTTCACATAGTAATTATTTATGCTTATCCACAACTTAGATAAGTAGTTTAGAATCCATTGCATTAAGGATACAGTGCAGAGAAAATGACATAGTAGGGCCATGGTGAGCTCAGCTGCCCTCATGAATATATCAGAATACATCTACATGTGGGACAACTTTTGCCAAAACAAGCTGGAAAGAAGGTTCTACAACCAATGCTGTAAAGAAACAGCCACACAGAAGTGGTTAGGAAAGCAGGAGAAGTGATTTGTTTGAGACCCATACTCCTAGCAGGGACACAGAAGAGGAGGGGGTGTTACAAGATTAGAAACCCTCCCTGGGGATCAAGGTCAAGCCACATAGTAGGCAGCCTAGCCCTAGGGTCTGATACCAAGAAGGTGAGTCTCCTTAGCTGCTTTGAAAATAAATGGGACCAATAAGAGGGCTGTAAGAAATGAAGATTGGTAAGAAATGAAGACATATGCTTACTTACTCCTGGTACAGAACCAAGGCAGCACATTGAAAGCTTGTGGAGTTCTGACCCATTTGCTGAGACCACCCCAATGCACATCCCAGCCTATACCAGGCACCTGCTCCAGCCCCTCGTGCTGCTCTCCAGTGGAATGGAGGCTGCTGGTGCCAGAGAGAGAGCACACACTTAGACCTGCCTCAAAAAGGCAGACGTAGCCTTTGCCAGGATGCATGCCCCTGTCCACACATGGAATGAGTGAAAGTAGCTCCAGGACAGAGGCTCATGTTATTGACAGGAGTGTAACCATCTCAGTGGTGAACCATCAACACTTCTGGCTTCTGCCACTAATCCAGTGAAAGCAGACTCTGCAATCATACTTACAGAGGAAATTCTCCTGTCTCAGGGCTTCTATTACAGCCTCTTAGGTTCTGCTCTTGCCCCAGCAGGGTGGGGATGTCCACTGAGCAGAGGAGAAATCCACCTCACACCTGTCTATGGCTCTAGCCCCTCTATCTCCAGCCCTACCTCACAACAAGGTGATAGCTGACAGGACACCCTGAGAAAGATGTGACCCTGTTCACTTCAGATCCAGATCTTCCATCAAAATTGCTGAGCACACATAGACTGCACACGGACACTCCCACAAAAGGACACTGCATGACTGGGGTAGCTAACGGTTTTACTTAGATTCACAGAAAAAAAGAAAGTTAACAAAATGAAAGTGTGGGAGTAATTTGTTTCAAATGAAAGAACAAGGAAAAGAATCCCTGAAAAAACCCTAATAAAAGAGAGATAAGCAATTTAAGAGATAAAGAGTCCAAAGCAATTGTAAGAAAAATAATAACCAAATTAGAGGAAAGAATAAATGAATGGAGAGAAAATCTCTCTCTCCCTTTTCTTCTTTTTTTTTGGAGGGCAATTTTTTACAATGTTGTGTTGGCTTCTGCCATACAAAAATTTTAAGAAAGGACTTGAAATTATAAAAAAAAAACCAACCAGTCAGAGCTGAAGGATACAATAACTGAAATGAAAAACACATTAGAAAAATTAGCAGCATATTAGGTGATACAGAATGAATAAATGATCTAGGAGATAGAATACTGAAAGTCAACATATCAGAATAGGAAAACAAAAGTAAAAAATTGGAAAATGAGACTAGTTTAAGGTACTCTGGATTGGTATACAACATCACATACAACATCGCATACAACAAGCCTACTAATATTCATATTATAAGAGTTCTAGAAGGAGAAAAGAAAAAAAAAGATAGAAAAGTGTATTTGATAAAACTATGGCTAAATATTTCCCTAATCTGAAGAAACAGATATCCACGTGTTGTAGGAAAATATGTGTCATGAGAAAATGGTCATGTCCCAGGTCTCCAGTGAGTGCCTGGGATGAGCCACCAAGTGAGATTCCTTAGCATCATACAGGAAAGAATTCAACCAAGTCATAGTGAAGTGAAAGCAGGTTTATCTAGACAGATACACACTTCACAGACAGACTGTGGGCCATCTCAGAAGGTGAAAGAGTTGATTGACCCCAGTGCATGGGATTATCTCTTTGGAAACTTAGAGAGGCCCTGAAGGGTGGGGATGGTTAGTTTTTATGGGCTGGGTAATTTCATAGGCTAATGAGTGGGACAGTTATTCCAATTATCTTGGAGAAGGGATGGGGATTTTCAGGAGCTGGAACACCATCCATTTTTGGTCTTTTATGGCAGGCCTTGGAACTGTCATGGTGCCTGTGGATGAGTCATTTATTTAATATTATAATAAACATATAACGAGGCTCAAGGTTTAGCAGAAGTCAACTCTTTCACCATCTTGGGCTTAGCTGGTTCTAACCATTTTGCTATATCCTGTTCTTAATAGTTGTCTTATTCTTTTGACAGCTATGCCCTGCCCCCTTCCTTCTATCTCATGTAGTACAGAGGTACACAAATAAAATGAATCTAAACAGACTCATACTAAGATATATCTTAATTAAAATGACAATATTAAAGATAACAAGAGATAAACAAAGAGTCATTTATAAAAGAATCCCCATGAAGTTAAAAGCTGATTTTTCCTGCTAGAACTTTGCCAAAAAGAGCTGACATGAAGTATATAAAGTACTGGGTGGGGTGTACAGGGGGGATCTGAAACCTAAAACACTCTGTCCACAAAGATTATCATTTAGAGTCAAAGGAAAGATAGGTTCTCAGACAACCAAAAACT
This sequence comes from Aepyceros melampus, assembly GCA_006408695.1. Taxonomy (NCBI): domain Eukaryota; kingdom Metazoa; phylum Chordata; class Mammalia; order Artiodactyla; family Bovidae; genus Aepyceros; species Aepyceros melampus. The sequence goes on from SJXQ01011742.1 coordinate 21,522, forward strand.
AAAATAATTAATTAATAATATATTGAACTTATANCCTAATCTGAAGAAACAGATATCCACGTGTTGTAGGAAAATATGTGTCATGAGAAAATGGTCATGTCCCAGGTCTCCAGTGAGTGCCTGGGATGAGCCACCAAGTGAGATTCCTTAGCATCATACAGGAAAGAATTCAACCAAGTCATAGTGAAGTGAAAGCAGGTTTATCTAGACAGATACACACTTCACAGACAGACTGTGGGCCATCTCAGAAGGTGAAAGAGTTGATTGACCCCAGTGCATGGGATTATCTCTTTGGAAACTTAGAGAGGCCCTGAAGGGTGGGGATGGTTAGACTTTATGGGCTGGGTAATTTCATAGGCTAATGAGTGGGACAGTTATTCCAATTATCTTGGAGAAGGGATGGGGATTTTCAGGAGCTGGAACACCATCCATTTTTGGTCTTTTATGGCAGGCCTTGGAACTGTCATGGTGCCTGTGGATGAGTCATTTATTTAATATTATAATAAACATATAACGAGGCTCAAGGTTTAGCAGAAGTCAACTCTTTCACCATCTTGGGCTTAGCTGGTTCTAACCATTTTGCTATATCCTGTTCTTAATAGTTGTCTTATTCTTTTGACAGCTATGCCCTGCCCCCTTCCTTCTATCTCATGTAGTACAGAGGTTCACAAATAAAATGAATCTAAACAGACTCATACTAAGATATATCTTAATTAAAATGACAATATTAAAGATAACAAGAGATAAACAAAAAGTCATTTATAAAAGAATCCCCATGAAGTTAAAATCTGATTTTTCCTGCTAGAACTTTGCCAAAAAGAGCTGACATGAAGTATATAAAGTACTGGGTGGGGTGTACAGGGGGGATCTGAAACCTAAAACACTCTGTCCACAAAGATTATCATTTAGAGTCAAAGGAAAGATAGGTTCTCAGACAACCAAAAACTAAAATAATTAATTAATAATATATTGAACTTATAAGTGTTATTGCATCATTTTTTCACTGGAAAAAAAATAGGTTACAACAAGAAGCAAGAATATATAGCGAAAGGGAAAATACCACCAATAAGGACAAATATATAGTAAAGGCTGTAGATAAGCCACTTAAGTAACTAGCATGAAAGACAAAAGTTGTAAAATCAGTTATAAATAAAATAAACAGTAAATGTATATATACTAAGATGCAAAATAAGACATTAATCACATAAAAATGTAGGAGGAGAACAAAAAATGTAACTCTTTTAGAAAGTGTTTTAGCTTAAATGCTTTAAAACAAGTGGATATATTTACAGGTCAACTTATATTAACTTCATGGTAACCACAAGTCAAAAGCCCACTGTTAACTACATAAAAACTAGAGAGGAAGGAAGTCAAGCATACTGCTAAAAAGATTATCAAAGCATGAGGGAAAAAGCCTCTTGATGGAAGTGAAAGAGGAGAGTGAAAAAGTTGGTTTAAAGCTCAGCATTCAGAAAACGAAGATCATGGCATCTGGCCCCATCACTTCATGGGAAATAGATGGGGAAACAGTGGATACAGTGGCAGACTTTTTTTTTCTTGGGCTCCAAAATCACTGCAGATGGTGACTGCAGCCATGAAATTAAAAGACACTTACTCCTTGGAAGAAAAGTTATGATCAACCTAGATAGTATATTCAAAAGCAGAGACATTACTTTGCTGACTAAGGTCCGTCTAGTCAAGGCTATGGTTTTTCCAGTGGTCATGTATTGATGTGAGAGTTGGACTGTGAAGAAGGCTGAGCACCAAAGAATTGATGCTTTTGAACTGTGGTGTTGGAGAAGACTCTTGAGAGTCCCTTGTACTGCAAGGAGATCCAACCAGTCCATTCTGAAGGAGATCAACCCTGNATGGTCTAGCGGTTTTCCCTACTTTCTTCAATTTGAGTCTAAATTTGGTAATAAGGAGTTCATGATCTGAGCCACAGTCAGCTCTTGGTCTTTTTTTTTTTGTTGACTGTATAGAGCTTCTCCATCTTTGGCTGCAAAGAATATAATTAATCTGATTTCGGTGTTGACCATCTGGTGATGTCCATGTGTAGAGTCTTCTCTTGTGTTGTTGGAAGAGGGTGTTTGCTATGACCAGTGCATTTTCTTGGCAAAACTCTATTAGTCTTTGGCCTGCTTCATTCCGCATTCCAAGGCCAAATTTGTCTGTTACTCCAGGTGTTTCTTGACTTCCTACTTTTGCATTCCAGTCCCCTATAATGAAAAGGACATCTTTTTTGGGTGTTAGTTCTAAAAGGTCTTGTAGGTCTTCATAGAACCATTCAACTTCAGCTTCTTCAGCATTACTGGTTGCGGCATAGACTTGGATTACCATGATATTGAATGGTTTGCCTTGGAGACAAACAGAGTCATTCTGTCGTTTTTGAGATTGCATCCAAGTACTGCATTTTGGACTCTTTTGTTGACCATGATGGCTACTCCATTTCTGCCTGCAGTAGTAGATATAATAGCCATCTGAGTTAAATTCACCCATTCTAGTCCATTTTAGTTCGCTGATTCCTAGAATTACTATTACCCAGAGGTAATAGCGTTCTTGGTACTATTACCAAGAAGCAATCGTAGTATTGACTCCGCACTATCACTGCCAATAATATGCTTGCAAATCTTGTGCTTTGATGTCCTGTGGTCTTAGACTTTGTTCTATTTGAGGTCTTAATTCTGAAAGGGGTGGTAATATTTGGGAATTCTTCTACAAGGCAACATTGTAAGTATTCCATTGAATTTGAAACTGTAGTTCCTCATGTCAATGGGCCAATTGGCAAAGAAGAAAGTACTCTACTGGGAGGAACACTCACACTTGATTCTCTTGAGGGGTTATAGCTGATACAAAATAGAGATAAAAAGGACTGCATCTGCAGCTTGCAGTGTTCACCATAGTCTCCTATGGTGCTTCCATGCTTGGTGATGACTGCTTATTGTCAATTGGAGCAATCACACCACACAAGGGACTCAGGCCCTTTCATACGTCCAGTCAGGCAACCTCAACCAGTTGGTGTTGGACTGTTGTTCACTCACTCAGTTGTGTCCAACTCTTTGTGACTCCGTGGGCTGCAGCAGGCCAGGCTTCCCTGTCCTTCACCATCTCCCAGAGTTTGTGCAAACGGATGTCCATTGAGTCAATGATGCTATCCAACCATCTCACTCTCTTCTCCTGCCCTCAATCTTTCCCAGCCCCAGGTCTTTTCCAGTGAGTCAGTTCTTTGCATCAAGTGGCCAAAGTATTGGAGCTTCAACTTCAGCATCAGTCTTTCCAATGAATATGCAGGGTTGATTTCCTTTAGGATTGACTGGTTTGATCTTGCTGTGCATGGGACTATCAAAAGTCTTCTCCAGCACCACAGTTTGAAAGCATCAATTCTTCAGCTCTCAACTTGCTTATGGTCCAACTCTCACAAGGGTTAAAAACCTAGTGTCAGGAGTAGAAGAGGCAGAAGATAAAAATTAATGACAGTCAGAGGACCACTGAAACAACACAGATTGTAGCTTATACTACTGATTCACCTGAGCATCTTCCTGCCTTCTGTCCCAGGGCCTTCTCTAGCACAACAGGAAGTCCCATGGCTGACAGAACTACAGTGCGGCTCATACTTCTTGAGGCTTTCTTCACCTCCATTCATCCAAGTAATTCCTACATCCAGTTGTCTCTACTTCCCAAGAGTCTGTTGAATCTATCATCTGAAATGTGTCTCCTCTGGTCACCCTGAGGAGTCTTACTAATTTCAAACATTCTCTAATATCAAGACAGGCTTTTAAAAAGCAAGTTATGTTTCTGCCCTTTAAATCTTTCAATGGCTTCATATCACCTACAAGTTAAGGACTAAGTTCCTTAGCCAGGTATCTAAGGCCCTGGATAGTATTCCTCAGCTTACTTCTCTAGTCTGATTTCCTATCATTTTTTTAATCCTCAGCCTTTTCACACTCCAGAAATATCAAGTAGCTGAAGCTTCCAGATACCTTGTAATAGGCATTTACTATCCATTCTCCCTTCTGGAAAACATATTTTAAGTTATCTCTAGGTGACCAGCATTCCTCCCTTTTCCAGACTAAGTGCTTGCAGTTATCATCCCAGGAATGGTCACTACTTGACCAGAGCCAGTGAATCATAATGGGATTTATTTTTTTCAGGAATCCTACAGAAGAAAACTTTCCTATTAAATGTAAACCTATGAATTACATGAGCTCTGCATCTATGGAGGCCACTTGGAGGCCATGAGAGAGCCATGAGAATAAAGCCAACACAGTGAACGCAAAGTAAATAAAGGAGCAAAAAGAACTGGATACTGGCTACCTCATCTGAGACCTTATACACTTCCAGAATACAAGTTAGATCTACTCTATGTTGCTCATGTGTATGAACCAGGGTCTTCCATTTTTAGCTTAACTTAGTTCGATTAGATTTTTTTGGTTTTGTTCATTAAATATGTCCTAAATAATATAAAATTCTCCAAGCCAGGCTTCAGCAATATGTGAACCATGAAATTCCAGATGTTCAAGTTGGTTTTAGAAAAGGCAGAGGAACCAGAGATCAAATTGCCAACATCTGCTGGATCATTGAAAAAGCAAGAGAGGTCCAGAAAAACATCTATTTCTACTTCATTGACTATTCCAAAGCCTTTGACTGTGTGGATCACAATAAACTGTGGTAAATTCTGAAAGAGACTGGAGTACCAGACCACCTGACCTGCCTCTTGAGAAATCTGTATGCAGGTCAGGAAGNGGGCTGGAAAAGGTCAGTTTTCATTCCAATCCCAAAGAAAGGCAATGCCAAAGAATGCTCAAACCACTGCACAATTGCACTCATCTCACATGCTAGTAAAGTAATGCTCAAAATTCTCCAAGCCAGGCTTCAGCAATACGTGAACCGTGAACTTCCAGATGTTCAAGCTGGTTTTAGAAAAGGCAGAGGAACCACAGATCAAATTGCCAACATTTGCTGGATCATGGAAAAAGCAAGAGAGTTCCAGAAAAACATCTATTTCTGCTTTATTGACTATGCCAAAGCCTTTGACTGTGTGGATCACAATCAACTGTGGAAAATTCTTCAAGAGATGGGAATACCAGACCACCTGACCTGCCTCTTGAGAAACCTGTATGCAGGTCAGGAAGCAATAGTTAGAACTGGACATGGAACAACAGACTGGTTCCAAATAGGAAAAGGAGTACGTCAAGGCTGTATATTGTCACCCTGCTTATTTAACTTCTATGCAGAGTACATCATGAGAAACGCTGGACTAGAAGAAACACAAGCTGGAATCAAGATTGCCGGGAGAAATATCAATCACCTCAGATATGCAGATGACACCACCCTTATGGCAGAAAGTGAAGAGGAACTAAAAAGCCTCTTGATGAAAGTGAAAGAGGAGAGTGAAAAAGTTGGCTTAAAGCTCAACATTCAGAAAATGAAGATCATGGCAACTGGTCCCATCACTTAATGGGAAATAGATGGGGAAACAGTGGAAACAGTGGCTGACTTTACTTTTTTGGGCTCCAAAATCACTGCAGATGGTGACTACAGCCATGAAATTAAAAGATGCTTACTCCTTGGAAGAAAAGTTATGACCAACCTCGATAGTATATTCAAAAGCAGAGACTTACTTTGCCGACTAAGGTCCGTCTAGTCAAGGCTATGGTTTTTCCTGTGGTCATGTATGGATGTGAGAGTTGGACTGTGAAGAAAGGTGAGTGCCGAAGAATTGATGTTTTTGAACTGTGGTGTTGGAGAAGACTCTTGAGAGTCCCTTGGATTGCAAAGAGATCCAACGAATCCATCCTAAAGGAGATCAGTCCTGGGTGTTCATTGGAAGGATTCATGCTGAGGCTGAAACTCCAATATTTTGGCCACCTGATGTGAAGAGCTGACTCACTGGAAAAGACCTTGATGCTGGGAGGGATTGGGGGCAGGAGGAGAAGGGGATGACAGAGGATGCGATGGCTGGATGGCATCACCGACTTGATGGACATGAGTTTTGGAAAACCCCAGGAGTTGGTGATGGACAAGGAGGCCTGGCATGCTGTGATTCATGGGGTTGCAAAGAGTCAGATACGACTGAGTGACTGAACTAAACTAAACTGATGATAAGTGAAACAAGCCAGAACAAAGAATATATTGTATAAGTGAGTGAAGTGAAGTTGCTCAGTCGTGTCTGACTCTTTGCAACCCCATGGACTGTAGCCTACCAGGCTCCTCTGTCCATGGGATTTTCCAGGCAATAGTATTGGAGTGGATTGCCATTTCCTTCTCCAATAAATTGTATAATGCCATTTATATAAATCATCCAGCAACAGCAAATTTATAGAGACAAACAAAAGCTGAGTGCTTCCTGGGGCACGGGAGGAAGCAGAAATCCACTGCAAATGGGCTTGAAGGAACTTTGGAAGAGTCCTGGAAATGTTCTAAAATTAGATTGTCATGATATAACTCACTAAAACTTATTAACAGTATCATGGAACTGTACATTCATAATGAGCTTTTTATGGTATGCAAATAATACTTTAATGAAATTATTTTTAGAAGGAAACAGAAAAATCATGGGGTCCCTCCCGGTGATAATCAAGGCAAAACTCTTTAAAGAGTAAATTTAAAGTGACAGTGGAAGACAAGTTACTTTTAGTTAGTAACTTAAAGTTACTTTCGCAAATACATTCCAGTAGTCCAGCACTTTTCACTCCTAAGTTATAGAGGTCTGTATGGCTATTGTTAGATAATTTGGCCATTTCTGAGAATTCATAACATAAAATATATTTTCTTTCAATACCATGAAAATATATAAAACTGATTCAGCCATAGTTACCTTACTTTGCAATATAATTTTACAATCTTCAGCTTAATGAGCCATAAACCACTTTCTACAGGGTTTCAATTGTAATTAAAAAAAAACGATGAAAATAATCACAAGTCAAAAGACAACTGTAGAAATCCACAGGCTCAGAGTCTTCATTTAGGGCCAACACCAGCTCATTGACTTTTCTTGAAAGAAAAACTGCTCCAAGATCAAACTCAGACCCCCTGACTTCAGCTAATCACCTCAAAAATGTGCCTTTATTCCCAGTAAACTCAGCAAAGTAATGTGGATGAGACAGAGCACTTGTCTCCATGGGAGGTAAAGGAATTGCATAATTCACTATCCATATCAACAATAAAAGTCAAGGATAAAAAGGATAGAAAATCCAAGGCATTATGTCACACTATTTACCAATGACACCAGTTTACCAATGGCAAATTATATATTTATTATGTAAATGGGAGAGAGCTTGCTAAGAGGTAAGAAAACTAGACAGGAAACCAAGATTTTATTTGGTGGTGTATTTGAGCAGTCCTAGCTTCCCTGATAGCTCAACTGGTAAAGAATCCGCCTGCAACGCAGGAGACCCTGGTTCAATTCCTGGGTTGGGAAGATTCGCTGGAGAAGGGATAGGCTTCCCACTCCAGTATTCTTGGGCTTCCCTTGTGGCTCAGCTGGTAAAGAATCCTCCTGCAAAGTGGGAGACCGGGTTCAATTCCTGGGTGAAGATCCCCTGGAGAAGGGAAAGGCTACTCACGCCAGTATTCTGGACTGGAGAACTCCATGGACTCTATAGTCCACGGGGTTGCAAAGAGTCAGACACGACTGAGTGTCTCTCACTTTCACTTTCAGGTAATAAACAAGGTTTGAAAGGGTAGAATCTTGGTTAAATGTTTGGACAGCAAACTAGGTGTTTCTACAACACCCCCCACACCTCACCAATTCTGTCTTCCCAATGAAGGGGCACCGATTTCCATTCTCAATATTTGGAGGCACTTTGTAAACTGTAGATTCATAATCACTGTACTTATCATCTGTCTTTGTTAAATAACGAGAGATATTTCACCATGATATTATTTTGGCTTCTGGCATCTTTCCAAGGCAAGTTGCAGTTAAAAAATTTTAATTTTATTAAAGTATAGGTGATTTACAATGTTGTGTTAGTTTCAGGTACATAGCACAATGATTCAGTTATACATATACATACATTTGCTTTTTTTCAGATTCTTTTTCCATATTGGTTACTATGGAGTATTGAGTAGAGTTCCCTGTGCTTTACAGTAGGTCTTTGTCGGTTATCTGTTTTATATAGAGTAGTGTGTGTATGGGAGAAGGCAATGGCACCCTACTCTAGTACTCTTGCCTGGAAAATCCCATGGGCAGAGGAGCCTGGTAGGCTACAGTTCATGGGGTCACACAGAGTCGGACACGACTGAGCTACTTCACTTTCGCTTTTCACTTTCATGTACTGGAGAAGGAAATGGCAGCCCACTCCAGTGTTCTTGCCTGGAGAATCCCAGGGACGTGGGAGCCTGGTGGGCTGCTGTCTATGGGGTCGCACAGAGTCGGACACGACTGAAGCGACTTAGCAGCAGCAGCAGTGTGTGTATGTTCATCATAAGCTCCTGGTTTAGCCCTCCCCATGTTTCCGCTTTGATAAGCATATGTTTATTTCTGATATTTCTAAATCTGTTTATTTTTTGTAAATAAACTCATTTGTGATTTTTAAAATTTAATTCCACATGTGAGTGATGTCATATGATAAGGCAGGTTACATTTAAGGAATATGATCAGACTCTTTTCTACTCTGCAAATCTCTCAGTCCTACACACCAGGAAATAATGCTGAACTGTCGCTTGGAGAGAACCACGGGTATCTGCTGGGAGCTTTTTGGAGTCAGGGACTCACTTGCTGTGATCATTATGGAAATGGTAGTGAGGGACTGAAGGACCTAAGCCACCCTATTTTGTTAAAAAAAAGATTCCATTTCTGAGGAAAGAATCTTTGGAAATTCCCTGACCTCACTCCACCACCTGCGAGCTAATCAGATCCCAGATTAGGATCTCCTGACTTTACCTACAGAACTTTATGACCTGCCCCGGAAATTCGAATTAAGCAATCAAGCCAGGGAAATGAGAACCAATCAGAACCCAACACCTAACCAATTAGACGTCTACCCTATATAAGCAATGAAACCCAGAGTTGGAGGCTCCTCCCTATGGCCGCTGCGTAGGTAATGGTGGGAGCCCCAGCTCGAGCTGGGTAATAAAGACTCTCTTGCTTTCACATCGGATATCGGCTTTCTGGTGGTCATTGGGAGATTTCCCGACTTGGGCATAACAGGACCTGCGTTTCACAGATTTTAAGCAAGCATAGGGATATTAGATACTCTGGAAGCAGAAGTGTTTTTCTCATTCCAAATTATATGGAGGAAATTTGGCCCAGTCTGATACTGAGATTATTGCCTTCAAAGGAGTGTAAATGAGTCTCTCAGATTCAGATTTCTTAACTCTTCTTTTGAAACGGAGCAGGTGAACCTTGTTTATCATTGTGCTTAATGAATTTCATTACAGGACCGTGCCGTCTGTCAGTGGGCGGCCACACGCCACAGCTGACTGCCCCAGTTATCAGAGCTGTCCAGCTGAATGTGCCATCGTCCCTCTCTGCCCCATGAGTGTTATCACTGCCTGGCCAGAGCGGAACCCCATGGGCCAATGTAGCCCTGATGCTTACCTTAATCTGGTAGCAGCGCGTTAAATTTGCTTCAGCTAGAGAATTCTCCCTTTCTCCTGGCCTCTCTGCCATCATCCTGACGATGTCACCCAAGAGCATCATTTCTAGAAAGGCAAGTATCACTCTCACATTTTGTAGCCAGCAAAGAAACCCATGCAAGGGACACAGGATGGTGTTATTAGGAATGACTCTTCAAGTCGCTGGACACAAACTCTGTACAGGGTCATCTCCAGCACCTGCAAAAGTCCAGTTGGTTCTTCCGATCAATTGTGGGTTCAAATATCCTAAGAGAAAGTTTTAAAAGTTTTTAGCTTTTAAAAGGGACAGATGACTGATTTTAAATCTCATCAACTAAGAGAACATAATCAGAAAGATGAAGATCTAAAAAAAAGTTTACTCCTTTATTGAAAAGAGAGAAAAAGTCTTTAATTTAAAGAAATAAGTACAGCTCTCACCCCATTTCCAAAATTCTGGAAGATAATGTTTTCAACTTTACTATTTTAAAAAGTCTGTGATTTTACTTTTGATGTCCTTGTTGACCCATTATTTATTTAGAACAGAGGTTTTTTTTCTTTTTTAATGTTCAAGTTGTTTGAGATTTTTGGCTTAAGCATTTGTTACTTACTGGCTGTCAACATATTGCCTGGTCTGTCTTCCTGGATATGTGGGTCATAGAATGCCTACTTTTTAAATTAAAAAATTGTGTTTGTAGTCAATTTTTGTGAATGATCCATAGACAGTTAAAAAGATATATTACCTGTAGGGAACACATAATATAGATCTATTAATTCTAGGCTAGTATTTAAATTATATAAAGTTTTATGTCCTTATTTTTTATCCAATTTAACCTGTCAGAGACTGCTGAATTAAACCTTTCACTATAATCATCTCCCTGACAACCTTATCAAAAAGGTTTTATTTTATATACCTCTTGATTCATTTTATATATTTTAAATTGCTATATATTCATTGTGGAGATAATTCATTATAAAACAATTCTCTTCTAACATATTCAGTGTCTTTGGCTTTGTCGTTATTGTCGGTCACTCAGTCATGTCCAACTCTGAGACCCCAGGGACTGCAGCAGGCCAGGCTTCCCTGTCCTTCATCATCTCCCAGAGCTTGCTCAAACTCAACGTCCAAGCATCTCGTCCTCTGTCGTCCCCTTCTACTTAATCTGGTATTTATTATTCTACAGTTTTCTTTCTTTTTGTGTGATATAAACCCACTTAGAATTTTTTTAAAAGTTCTACCCTTAGATTTTGAGCTTTTTGTAAGAATCATCTGGTAGAATTTATTTTCTAATAGAATCTTAGAATTTTTGTTTTTAAGTTAGTGTTTATGTCCTTTGTATTGATCCAAGTGAATCACTAGTTCTTATTCCTGTCACCTTGTTTTATGTTTACTGGTGCCTTTTCATTTGCTTTGCTTTTATATCCTTTACAAAGAATATAATAAGGAGGGCATTGTATTTCAAGTTCTGTTGGTGATTTTTTAAGTTTTTAAAAATACCTATAAGAATATCTTTAATTTTCAAAGTTTAAAAATAAAAGAATAAATTTTCACTTACCAATATTAGTTACATTAGTGACTGTGTGCTTAGATTATTATATACTTAGAAATACAAGACATCAAGATTTTAAAACATTTTCTAGGTTCAATTTGGAAATGTTTATTATCATCATTTATATTTAACTCCATAAGTTTATTTGATTTTAAGGCTAATGTGTATCTTTTCATATACTTTTTAATGCCTGAATTCTTGTTACTATTTATTGCTTCTAAATTATTACATACTGCTTTTTTTGGCATAGAATTGGTTTTCCAGTAATTTTTTGGAACAGTTACTTGAGAGATATATTTTGAGTATATTTGAATATTCAAAAGTTTTGGTCACCATTTCTCATAAAAGGCAACCTAACTGGGACAAAAATTTCCAGGTCACTATTATTTTCCATCAGTCATTTACCCAGTTCTAGGTTGTGGCATGTTGCTTTCTCTCTCTAGCACTCACTTCTTATTCACAAAATGATGATAATAGACCTGTCCCAGTTATTTCACAAATTTTACAAGGCTAAAATCAGAAAATGGACATGAAAGTACACTGAAACCATGAAGAGCCTCTGAAATATGAGATGTTATCATTTCTCACTGAGTCTAACCTGATGTACAATGCTTTATACTTATCTGGTGGGATTAATTTTTTATTTGCTCATCAGTCATTCCTGCTCAGCTCAGTAACTTTTTAAGGAAGAACCTTCTTTCACAGATCCACCTGTTAACTACAGCCATCTGATGGTCAAGCCTGAAGAAGGCCTTTTTCCTGTATTTAAAGTACTTTTATTTTTCTTTTAAAATAGAAAAGTGATTCCTGGGCACTGTGAAAAATTTGGAAATAGAGAACAACACAGAAAATAAAATGAAAAGAAAAAATAGTACTATGCAAATTAAGTCTAAGGCAATTAATTCCAAAGTAATTCTTAGGTAATTTAATACACAGGAACAACTATATTTTGACTTTTTCTTATATACACATCATCATTTTGTCCTTGAAACTGACATTATATTACAATTTTTATCAACCGATTTTAATTTTTTATTGCTGTATATAACAAAGTACACCAATCATCAGTGTGTCATTTGATGAATTTTTCATGAAGTAAACCCATCTGGTGAACCACCATGCAGAACAGAAAGAAGAATATCATCAACTCTTTGGAGATCTCCCACGAACTTCTCCCTGAACTACCAGTTCCCTGCCCTGAATGACCGCTTTCCTGATTTCTCTACTACCCATTAGTTTTGACCATTTTCAAACGATGTGAGCAAGCCACGCGCTTTGCATTCTTTAAAGTTTGCTTCTCTTGTGCAGCATTGTATTTGTGAGGGTCCTCCATGCTGTTGTTGTTGGTAGTGTTCATTTTTTAAAATTATATTTCATTGACAACACCACCATTTATTTTTTCTTTAGACTGTGAATGGACTTTTGGTTTATTTCCAGTTGGGGCTATTACAATGTTGTCATGAACTTTTTCATACATGTGTTTTGGAGACATATGTATACATCTTGGTTGGCTTTATACTAGGAGTGGAGTTGCTGGGTCACAGGGTATGTATGTGTTCAGCTTTAGGAGATAATGCCAGGGAAGTTTTCCCAAGTTTTGTTACCAATTTACAGCTGTTAGGAATGATGTATGAGATTTTCAGTTGCTGCATGTCCTTGTCAACACTTGCTAATTTCTTTTATAATCTTTTTGTTGAGCCAAGAGGCATGTAAGGTCTAGTTCCCTGACCAGGGATATAACAAGCACCACCTGCAGTGGAAAGATGTAGTCTTAACCTTTGGACCACCAAGGAAGTCCCAACTCTTGGTAATTTTAATCATTATGCTGAGTATGTTAGCATTTCATTTTGGTAATTTGTATTATCATGGCATTAAAAAGGCAGAGCACTTTTAAAAATGTATATATTTATGGCTATTTAGATATTTTCTTTTGTTAAGTTCTTGTTCAAGTATTTTGCTTTTTTTTCTATTTGGAAATATTTTAAAATTTATTGTTAGGAATTTTAATATATTTTAGATGGGAGTCATTTGTCAGATATATATTAATGTTTTCATCTATATCTTGACTTGTCTTTTACTCTTTTATAGGTGTCTTTGGATGAATCAGAACTTTAACATTTACAATTTTCAATCATCGCCTTTATTGTTACAACTTTTCATGTTGTTATAAAAAGCTTTGCTTATTTCAAATCATAATGTTATACTCCAAGAAAATAATCTGAAAACTTAAAAAAAATTTTCATTTAGATCTAATTTTTATCTGGGAATAATATTTATTGATTTTTAAACATGATGTGAGGTCATGATTTGTTTTTCTCTACATTGAAGATATCTTTCTTTTATGCAGTGTTACTTTTATCATAAATTAAATGATCATAAAACTGTGAGTTTGTTTCTATGGTCCCTATTTTGTTCCTGTGGCCTATTTCTGTACCCCATGGGCTTCCCAGGTGGCACTACTGGTAAAGAATCCACTTACCAATGTATAAATTGGAAGAGACTCCAGTTCCATCCCTGGTTGGGAAAGATGCTCTGCAGGAGGTATAGCAACCCACTCTAGTAGTCTTGCATGGAAAACTCTATGGACAGAGTAGCCTGGCTGGCTACAGTCCATAGGGTCCCAAGGAGTTAGACACGACTGAAGCAACTTAGCATGTACACAAGCGATGACTGTAGCTTTATAATGAATCTTGATAGCTTCCACACTAGCTGTTTGAGAATGCCTTAACTATTCTTGGATCTTTAAAAGTGTATGCAAGACAGCAAAAGAGACACAATTGTATAGAATGGCCTTTTGGACTCTGTGGGAGAGGGAGAGGGTGGGATGGGTTGGCAGAGTGGCAGTGTAACATGTGTGATATCATAAGTGAAACGAATCGCCAATCCAGGTTTGATGCAGGATGCAGGATGCTTGGGACTGATGCACGGGGATAATCCAGAGAGAGGGTGTGGGGCGGGAGGGTGGAGGTGGGGGTCGGGATTGGGAGTTCATGTACACTCATGGCTAATTCATGTCAATGTGTAACAAAACGAATACAGTATTGTAAAGCAAAACAAACTAAAAAATAAAAATTAATTAAAGAAAAAAAAAAAGTCCATGTACAGCTTAGAATGTTGTCAATTAGAAATAACAACTGCAGGTTACAGGCAGGCCTGGGCCCTCGAAGGGGCTGTAGCATACCTCCTGAAGCAGGAAGAACCCCCTTCCTGCTGCTTTCCAACCATAAATGCTTGGCACACTTTCAAGCACAGAATGCTTATTGGACACCTATTAAGTGTGAGTCCCTGGGTGCAGCTGACTGGGATGAAGGACTTTCTCCCCTGGGAAATGCTCCAGAATTTGTGGATTAATGTACTTATAAACCATAGTCACACTATTGCTAGGTTTATACATTATGTACCCATAAACATTGAAATTTTCAAAGGATGAGATAAAGAGTAGGAAATAGGAAAAAAGAAATAACAGCAATACTAAAAGCCTAGTCGAGATTTTTATTAGGATTGAATTGAATGCATAGTTTAATTTGAAGAAAATCACAGTTTTACCATACACAATCTCCAGTTCACAAATATAATATATCTGTCCATTTGTTTAGGTTTTCTCACTTTTTTTCAATAAAAGTTTTTAGTTTTTTGGGTAGGAATCTTGCACATTTTTTGTTATATGTATTACTGGTATTTGATGTTTTTATTTGATATTATTAATTATTTTTCAAATATAATTTTCTTATTGTTTATGTTGATATATAGAAATAAAATTGATTTTTGTATATTGACTTTATGTCTAGCAATTTTGCTGAATTTGCTTTTTTTTTTTAGTATTGGAGTATAGCCAGTTAACAATGTTATGATAGTTTTAGATAAACATCGAAGGGACTCAGCCATACATATACCTGTATCCATTCTCCTCCAAGCCCTCTCCCATCCAGGCTGTCACATAACTTTGAGCAGAGTTCCACGTGCTATACAATAGGTCCTTGTTGGTTATCTATTTTAAATATAGCAGTGTGTACATGACAATCCAAAACTTTCTAACTGTCCTTTCCCCCTGGCAATCATAAGTTTGTTTTCTAAGTCTGTGAGTCTCTTTCTGTTTTGCAAATAAGCAAAATGTCCATTGACAGAGGAATGGATAAAGACAATGTGGTACTTATATGCAGAGGAGTATTACTCAGCCATTAAAAAGAACGAAATAATGCCATTTACAGCAATGTGGATGGACCTAGAAAGCATCATATTGAATGCAGTAAGTAAGACAGAAAGGAGAAATATATAACATTTCTTATATATGGAATCTAAAAGGAAATGATACAAATGAACTTACGAAACTGAAGTTACTTTGAATTCACACAATTGATCTATATATGACTTTGAATATATTTTCCTTTTTCATCCTTAAATCCTGTACTTATTTTTCTGGCCTTTGGCACTCTCTTGGTTCCTCAATACAATATTGATTAGAAGTGCTATTTCTAGGCATTATTGTCTCATTTCTGATCTCAGAGATATATCAAATTTCACAGTTTAATATGATTTTTATTATTTGGTATTTTAAAATACTTTAAATCAGATTATTTAAGTTTAGTTTTTCCTAGTTCATTAAAAGTTTTATATGAATTAGCAATGAATTTTGTCAAATGCTTCATGGGAAAGTTTTAAATTACAGATTCAATTACTTTAGTAGGTATATGACAAATTTTGCTTTCTACTTCTACTTTTGTCAAATTTGCAAAAGTATGTTTTCCCCAAAAAGTGTCTATTACTTCTAAATAGTTAGACTTATTTGCATGAAGTTGTCTATAATACCTTAAGATTTTTGTCTGCTTTATTATTGGTATTAATATATTAGCATTTTAAACTGTGTCTTGGCATTAAAAAATCATTTGTGTTATTTGAATTTCTTTACCATATTTCCCAAAAAACAATATTTTCCAAATAGTAACAGTTATTTGGAACTTATTTTATTCATTTCAGGAATCTTATTTTCAGTGCTTCCTCTTTTCTTGGATTTTTTTCAATTGCAAATTATAAATTTCTGACACCTGCACCTTTGAAAATGTCTGTTTTCTTTTCATGTACATTTCTTTCTTCCTATTTAGATATAGATTTGGATATATATACATGGCTACAACTTTTTCTTTTTACTATAACAAAATTTTCTTCATTTTATGTGGTAGGAGAGAAATCTGAAAGAAAAAGACATTTTTTTTCCCTTTGTTGGTCACCTTTGTCTTGGACAGTTGTAGACTTTTTTCTCTCTTTTGCTCAACAATCTACCGGAATATGTCTAAATCTAATTCCCACTTCATTGATTTTGCTTGGTACTTTAAGAATTATTTCAGCTTTAAATTCAATTTTCTCCACCTTAGCTAAGTTTGTTTTTATTATATTTCTAATACTTGTTTTGTTCTTTTTTTTCCTGGTGGAATCTCATGAGCACTTGTATCTGTTTTCTGATTACTGTTCAGTGCCCACAGTATCTATTAAGGTCTTTTTGGCATTTTAAGTCTCTAATTCCATTTTCTCTGCATTTTCAAAAGACAAATTTATCTTCGCCTAGTTTCTCTGTTAGTGATGCTAGTGCACGGGGGACTTGCTCATTGCATCTAGTTTTCAATTTTGTCTAAGGTGTTGTTCTGATACTTAGGAAAAGAATGTCTGCCTGTATCCTAGTTCCACTAGCTGCTCCTTCCCGGGATAACCTTGTTGCATTAAGGAGCACCTCTTATTAGCTTCCATCAGTTATATTCAATGGCATGTGAAGGTAATACCACTAAGTATTGTTGATCAGAATTGTTGAAATAAGTTCAAAAGACTCGGCTTATATTTCTCTCTTGTTCTATACTTGCTTTTAGCCAAAATCCTGTTAACACGTATTTGTGGGGAATTTTCTGATATCTCTTCTCTTTTTCTCCCCTACAATTTAACATTGTTTTCTCAGGAATGCATCTTAATATCTTTCAAAATTCTCTTTCTATATGTAATACGTCTAGCTAAAATTCCTTGGAGTTTGTGCCTCATAGATGGCCTAATTGTTAATTTGTCCATTTCCATGAATTGTCATGAAATTTCTTCCATATTCCTATCCTCTCCATTCCACTGGCTATTCCAGTCTGGATATGGTGATGATTTGAAGAGAGATTTAATACCTGGGCTCAGTCACTATTTTACCTTGTGATCACAAGAATAATTCTTTTCTTTCTAACTCCTTCTTCCTTTCATAGTGGCAAGTGTATCTTATTAATAGTTGCTTTTATTTAACCCCAGGTAGTTCAGTGGTAAAGAATCCACCTGCCGATGTAGGAGACACAGGAGATGTGGATTCGATCCCTGGATCAGGAAGACCCCCTGGAGGAGAAAATGACAACCTTCTTCAGTATTCCTGCCTGCAGAATCCCATGGACAGAGGAGCCTGGTAGGCTACAGTCCATGGTGTTGCAAAGAGTCAGACAACGACTGAGCACACACAAACACACATTGCTTCCATAGAGTCTCTGAATAATTCTTCAATTTGTTTTTCAGTAGTCATATTCATTTGACATTATCAGTATCCTAAATGAGCACTCCAAATAATTAACTCAAGCTTATTATAAAGTTCAGTCTAAGCTTGTTTTATATAGTCCATAAAAATTATATCAGCAGTGCTTGGATTCAGAGAAAAAGTATTAGTGTTTAAGTGTTAGTTACTCTTTGTGACCCCATGGACTGTAGCCTGCCAGGCTACTCTGTCCATAGAATTCTCCAGGCAAGAATACTGCAGTGGGTTGCATTTCCTCCTCCAAGGGAATTTTTTCTGACCCAAGGGATAGTAATACAAGATCCTTGAGATCATCTACAGGGTCTTTGAAACACAGAAGTATAAAATTTTAAAGTTAAAGAATACTGAAAACATTTCAACTAAACTTGAGGCTAAGAAAGTACAAGTGACTTACCCAACTACATGAGGCTGCTACTGGAACAGAGATAGAACTAAACTCCACATAGGAGGATACTATGGTTCCTCAATTGTATTTTTGGTTCACCAATCGTAGTTTTCCTCCAGAAGTAAAAAGCTTCATCTTTTTTAGGAAATTCTTTCAGAGAATTCTCTCTCTAAACTTTCCAACCATCTAGCCCTAATCAGGGCCAAAAACTGTTATTGATTTGTTCCCATGCACATGAATATGTGTCAGTGATCAAACTTAGACCATCCAGTCTTCTTCTAGAGAATTTAAAAAATTGAAAGGAAACAGTTATTCTCTGTTGGCAAAGCTGGGAAGAATAGAGCTGCAGAAGACCACATTTCCCACATTGTATAAAAGCCTCTTGAAAAGAAGCTAGCCAAAGTCTTAAAGGTATCAAACAAAGAAAACAGAGTTAGTAGATCTAGACAGCGTTTGAAAGTCCAGTTCCAGACATCCTGTGGTGACCTAGATTCTACTCTGCCCATGGCTTGGATACTCACGTTTAAGAAATGCCCTTTTGGCCTAAGCTGAGTATGATTTTAGCTACTTATGAACTACAGAGTCCAAACCAATATCTGTGCCTTTAAGAAAAGGCAGAAATTAAACAGATGGAGAAGGGTGGGGAGGGAATTCTAGGCAGAGCAGGAGTTAAGCCAAGGTTTGGAGGCCAAAATGCCATGCTCTGTTCTGACAGCTTGGTAGGAATAACAGCTCAGCAGGTCAAGGATGACAGGCAGGGGAGAGTAAGAAGAGTACATAGAATTGGTTCCTGGGGTGGGAACATCTGGGTATTTCCCCAGAAGAGTGTGCAAAAGGGATGGTAAATGGCACTACAAAGGGTTACCTCACAGCTTGGTCAGGAACGTTTCCTCACACACACACATACCCTCCAGTAATGGCAAACACTAGTGGGGAATCAACACAGACAGATACTGCACATTTTTCTTATCTAACTCAACCATACGTTTCATACTGAGTTTAAAAGGAAGAAGAAGCATTGACTCATCCACAGAGGGATGTAAGGCCAAAAAGAAAGAATTCACTGTAATTAAGATGGCAAAAATTGCTTCAGTATCATCTCACCTTTAGTGGCTGGAATATTCCTGATATATTGTCCTTTTTGGACTGGGAAAATGAATCTGTGAGCTTTAAACTGTGCTTGTCTTCTGAACACGTAGCCCTTCTGTAATCATTTCTTTGAGGTACTTCAATTCCTTATCTTGAGATCCTTCAGCTTATCGGTTATATTTTCAATCTTCTCCTTGGAGTTTATTGTACTCACGTTTTATTGCACACTTACTGCATACTGTTTAGCAGACTTCCGTGTGGGGTCCCTGAACAGACAGAGGAAAATTACTGATCCATGTAAGCCAATCAAAATTGGAACTCTGGTGTCAGACATTGTGAAGGAATGAAAGCTCATCTTACTCAAGCTGTCAAGGCACAGCCTTTTCTTTAAAATTATTCAGCAAGTCTGGAGTTGGCCGGGAGACCCTGGAAGGGATTGGCAAGCCTGGAGATGTATAATGTGTTAGAATAATATCACTCTCTTTGCAATTCTGTCACTGCCCCATTTGTGCTCATGACTGCCTTTGAGCCAGCTTTTATTCACAGACCAATTTTTCCTCTCTGCCATGTAATGATAATGAAACAGTTCAGCCTGACTTCCATGGATTTTAGGAGAATGACTAAGAAAAGTGTTTTCTGAAATGAGAGCCATGTTAGCCTGCGTAATGGAAGGGAACCAGGAAATCATTACAGGTTTCCCACAGGCCATCAGGAGTCTGCTTCCTGGCCATACTTCCTGGAAAAACACAAGTCCTTGGGAGATGATCAGCTTTGTGGTAATTGCCTGATGTCTTCTTCCCTTTAAGTCCTACTTTCTGGCAAGGTTTTTCCTCAGATTTTCTTTTAGTGCAGTTGTGTTATAATTCCTCTTTTAGCCATAGCTCCCTGTTGCCCTGACTGTGTAATTCATATCAGAATGGTAAGGGCAAAGGAACACAGTACTGATTAGATGTTGTTTGATAGTAGAAAGAAGTGATGCTCAAACTTCCAGAGCCACTTACATAGCTTAACCCAACCTGCCCTAGGTATTTGTTCTGAAACATGGCTATAATTGGGCCATGACTAGTAAGCAGACAGCCAGCCTATTTACAGTCTAAAACCTCAGGATGACAAAAACTGCAACATGAATAGGAAATGATAGAGGAGACTATCTGATGGGTCAGGGAGACATCAAAAAGGGGTTGAAAATGACCTGCTAGATGATAAGTTTTGTCTTGTACTCTTAGGGCTTTTAAGTATCTGGTATGTGTTAACACTCAATAAGATTTCTTTTTTTAATGAAAGAATAAAGGGAAGAATAAATTGACAGATGTTTACTCCCCAAAACAACAGCAACAACACAATAAACTACATGGAAAAGAGATGTTAGTATCTAAGAAGTGCTTATTGTTGGGTTTCCAGAAAAGTGAGATGAATCTTGCCATATTTTGTGCATTAAAAACTAGGGAGGAAGTACAACCAGAAAGTTTTCTACTTCTTCAGTCATCAGGAATAAGTTAAGGAGACATATCTAAAAGAATGGGATTTCTGTGTGTGTGTGTCAGTTCAAGTCCCCTAGGAAGCAGACCCTGAGGTAGGTCAGAAGTACAAAAGCTTTTGGGGGGTGACACTTATGAAGGATAGAGGAAGAAGGACTAGAAGTAGGTAGGAAAAGCCTTCAGACTGCAGTGCAGGTTTGACACTCGTGAAAGGAAAGAAGAAAGGAAGGATGTTTGTGTAGGAAGTGCCCAAGACCTGGGTATTATTCTAAGAGAGTTTAGGTCTGTGTAAGATTCCCTGTAGAAGAATCCCCATGTTGGGTAGAAATGGTCAGGATCTAGTACCTCCTGCCATGCTCTGTCATTGATCAGGATTGCATGTGTCCTTAATTCAACATTACAGTAGATCACAAAGACGTACTTCAATGGCTGCTTCATAGGAAACTCAGCTTCCTCACGCAAGTTCCAGTGTTCAACTTTACTATGTTTATTTTGTTAGAGTTATTTCATAATCAATTTTGGGTACCAGTGTTGTCAAAAGAGATATAGAGAGCATTATCCTATACTATGGACATCTGTAAGGATGTTGGAATTAGCATGGAAGGGAGTGGAGATGTTTTATAGCAAAAGTATTCCAAGAAGCTGAGGATTTTGCTTCTGGATATGATGGTGTGCTTTATCAAAGACTGATGGTTCCACTGACAACAACTAGCAAAGTGAGAGGCGGTAAAGCAAAACCAGTCATTTGAAACACTTAGGAGCTGCCAAGACAGCCAAGACTTGAGGGACCAATAGAAGAAAAGACAAGTTTACTTTGGTGAGTTGAATATTTTGTGTGCTGATTTTCTCCTGGGGCGCTTTTCCAATTTTTTGGCTGGAGAAAGAGGTTGAGTTGCTCAGCTGAATTATAGGTGATCTCAAAGAGCCGGGATGGCCAAATTTAAGTTTAGGCCTGCTAAGGCAGCTAGATCTTGAAGGTCCAAGGTCCCAGAGAGAAAGGAGGTACAGAGAGGTAAGTTCACACTTAGCATCAATCTTGCCTTTTACATATTTTCTGATTCTTAAATTGGGCAGGGTCAGACGCTATGAAGTTGCGCAGAAAGCAGAGTAAAGTTTTATTGTTTAGCAGTTTCACTGATGCTAAGGAGATATAAATTGGAGTGCATGACCTGCCAAAAATGTAGGAGCTAGTCAAAACCCTAGGCTCTGAGTTGACTGCATCATAAAGGCTAAATAGACTAAACTGTCAAAGAGTGTGAAAGTCATCTGCTTACTTACTGGCAAAAGATAAAGTAAATTCACTGTGGAGGAAGATAGCATTGCACCTCTACAATATTTCAATCACAATTTTTGGCATTCAATAAAAAATTACCACTCATACAAAGAAACAACAAAGGGACTTCCCTGGTGGTCCAGTGGTTAAGACTCTGCTCTTCCAATTCAGGGAGCCCAGATTTGATCCCTGGTCAGGGAACTAGATCCTGCATGCTGCAACTATGACCTGGCACAGCCTGAAAAAAAAAAAAAAAATCCCTGTAAGTGAGGGGTCGTCATAAGAAACAGAACAAAAAGAGAAATAGACAATAGATACCTATTTATGGATGTCTAAGCTATTGAATTTATCAGTCATACATTTTCCTCTTAATAATTGTGATTGGTATGTCTAACAAAACAGGTTACAAGATGGAAAATTTCACCAAATAATTGGAATCTTTTAAAAGGGATAAAGCAGAATTTTAAGAACTAAAAAGTACACTTACTATAATAAAGCACTCAATATCAGATGGATACAGAACATTAGCAGACTGGAAAAGAGGAAGTAAAAAACATATTAACTAAAGCACAAAGAAAAAAAAAGGGTGGAAATGCTGAAAAGAGCATAATAGCACAATTCTTTTATAACTGATATAAAAAGGCAGAAAAAATAAGTGAAAACATAAAAAATTTTAAGTATATAATTACTTGATGTAAATGGAATATATGGCAAACAGCTATAGAACAGAATCCACATTCTTTCAAAGTACATTTAATCCAAATTGACTGTATTCTGGGGCGTAACGCAAGACATAACAGTTTTAAAAGACAGAGGCAGTTAAAAATATGTTTGCTGACCACAGTGAAATTAAATTAGAAATGAATAACAATAAAACAACAATAAAATAAATAAAATATTCCCCAAAGTTTTGAAATTAAGCAGTATACTTCTATACAACCCATGGACCTAAGAAGAAATTAAATGAAAATGAGAGAATATTATGAGTTAAATGATGATACAATATGACATATCAAAATTTGTAATATGGGGTTAAAACTTATTTGAAGAGGAATTTATAGGTTCATATTCAAATAAAAAAAGGAATGTCTTAAAATCAAGATAAACTGGACTATATTAACATTAAAAATTTCTAATTATCAAAAGTCACCATTAAGATAGTGAAAAGGCAAGCAGGGAAGAGATGTTTTCTAAGCCTACATCTGACGTGGGATTCATATTGAAAATATATTTAAAAATTTCCAAAAGTAAACAAGAAAAAGGAATACAAACCAGTAGAAAAAAGAGCAAAGGACTTTAAAGAGATCCTTCACAACAGAGAATATCCAAGAATATCAGTAAACCTATGAAAGAGTAATTAGTTTCTTGTCAACAGGGCAATGCAAATGGAAACTACTAGATACTACCACACACCTTAAAAAACTCAACTTAAGAATGCAGACAGTATGCTGGCAAGGATGTGCAGTGGTATATTGCTGAAGGGAAGGCAAATTGACCCAGTTCTTTGGAAAACTATTTGACAGCATCTACTTAAGTTGAACATAAGCTGACCCGATGACTCTATTCTGGGTGGGATAAATATGGGCTGGACATCAGGAGACAGGCACTTCAATATTCATAGAAGTGTTGTTTGTAATATCCCTAAACTGGAAACAATTCAAATACCCTTTGACAGCAGAGGATAAAGAAATCATGGTATATTCATACAATGGAATACTATATTGCATCATGAGTGAACCATTATGGCAACATCAACAATTTGGGATAAAATGCTTAAGTATAATATTGAGTGGTATGAACCAGACACAAAAGAGTACTGAAAGCTCAAAACTAAGCAAAATTAATCAATTGTGACCAATGCCAGGAAAGAGGTTACCTTAAGAGGAGTTGTGACTGGTAGTGGACACAAGGGTGGAGACCCCTGGGATGTTGATAATGTTCTTTCTCTTGGCCTTGTGTTCAGTACATGAATGTGTTCATTCTGAAAACACGTAGACCTTCACACTTGTAATTCATATACATTTCATACATATGCTATACTTCAATACCTGTTTACTTTAAAATGTTCCATGAAACTGATTCTTTTTGAAATTTGTGGATCTTACAGTAGACAATGAAAAAGTAATAAAAAACCCAAGAACTTCTGATCTAAGTTCTGCTATTGAATTGTACAGTATTTCAGTGTTTGAAGGAAATTTATAGTTGTTTAATTCAAAATTCTTCCACATATACAAAGCAGTTACATCGGAAATCTGCTACAACTCTGTGAATGTTTGAACCTCTTCCTTCAGAATTTTATTCATGATTAGTCTAAAGGGCATTCAAGATAATGTGCCTTTTAAAAAATCCAAAATACTATATTCTATTCTAATTGTTTCCTTACTTCGTTAGACTTTAAGTGGCATGGGTTTTTTTCCCCCTCAAAGTATAAAGATTTGTTATCATAAGGATATTCAATAACCATTATCTTTGGAATTAGCATGTATTCCCCAAGGGACTTCTCTGAAGGAATGACTTTGTTGAGACTCACAAATCCAATTACCTTTCTTTTCTTAAAAACTTATTTTATTGAAGTATAGTTGATTTACATACTCTGGTAATTTCTGCTGTACAGCAAGGTGATTCAGTTATCCTTATAAATAAATTCTTTTTCACGTTCTTTTGGATATTGGCGTTAGCTGATAAACAATTCTGCCAATACAGGAGACATAGTGATGCAGGTTCAGTCCCTGGGTTGGGAAGATTCCCTGGAGGAGGAAATGGCAATCCACTCCATTTTTCTTGCCCGGGGGACCCCATGGGTAGAGGAGCCTGGTGAGCTACAACCCATGGGGTCGCAAAGAGATGGACACTACTGAGCAACTTAGCACAGTACAGTAGGACTCTGTTGTTTATCCATTCTATATAGCAATATAATGGTTTGTATCTGCTAATCCCAAACTCCCAATCCATCCCTTCCCCATCTTGCCTCTCCCTTGGTGATCACAAGTCTGTTCTCTATGTCTGTAAGTCTGCTTTCTGTTTTGTAGATAAGTTCATTTGTGTCATGTTTAAAATTCCACATATAAACAATATCATATGCATTTGTCCAATTGCCTTTCATAGTCTGAGCACTTGTTAAACGACAGGGACATAAATTTTTGGTAATGCCTTATTATCAAACACTTTTCTATCTTTACTGTGAACCCATATTTTATTTATGTTTCCAGACTATACTGAAAAAAAAAAAAATAATGCCAGGTAGTAATTAGTACTTTTGTTTTCCAGATTCAAGAGCAGTCAGCTTTCAAAGAACCAAGGGAAGACAAAAACACACATAGGTGATGAGTAGGTATTTCTCAAAGTGCAGTGCAGTCTGTGGACCAGAGGCATCAGCGTCACTGGGGAACTTGTTAAAAATGCAGGTTCTTGGGACTTCCCTGGTGGTCCCGTGGCTAAGACTCTGTGCTCCCAATGGAGAAGGCCTAGGTTCAATCCTGGTAAAGGAACCAGATCCGAAGTGCTGCAACTAACACCCTGCTGCAACTAAGACCCAGTGCAGCCAAATAAATAAATATTAAAGCAAAATGCAAATGCTTTGACTCCAATCCAGACCTACTGAGAAAGAATCTTGTGATGGGCGCAGCAATCTGTGTTTTCACCAGCCTTCTAGGTAATTCTGAAACATGTTGAAGAACTACTGGTATTAGGGAAGCACTGTATCGGAAAAAACGCTGTCTTTGGAGTTAGCCCTAATCTTTGTTTTGCTACTTCTTAATTGGATAATCTTGGGCAAGTCCCTTGATTTTGAATGCTGAGTTTTCTCAATAATAAATGGGAAGAATAATCCCTGTAGTTAACTGTTGAATAAAAAGAATGAGATTTGGAAATCTAGTTGTCACTGAAATAAGAAGAAGTAAATAATTTTCCTTGGTCCATGGAATATCACAAAAATGGTCTTGATTCCACTTGTCTAGTTATAAAGCACATTTAAAAATATTGCTGCTTTGTGAATTCATGGGAAACTTTCCATGTTGATGAGAGCATCACCATGTGGCAGCTTCTTCTGAATAAAATTCTGCCCAGGACAAATGCACCATGTCCTGGGACTTTGAAGATGACACCGTGGAATAAAAAGCCAAGTGCAATTCTTTGAAGAAAATGGCTGAGTGTGCATCAAAAACATCTTTTATCCCTACTTTTTTTTTTTTTGCCTTCTTTCATGCTTTAGTAGATGTAAAACTCAAAGAGTTGCCAAATCTCTCCACTACTCACTTACAAGCCATTCTCTTTTCTAGTAAATGGCTCTGCACTTGGAGAACTCCCCACCTGGAAACTGAGAACCAGAGCACATGTCTCACTCTTTCTTACTCTTCCTCTATTCCTTTTTATATCTGGAAGTAAATATATTCTGTTCCCATTTCACCACAACATTATAGAACACACTATCCAATGTGGCAGACAGAGACATTTTCTAGTTCATTCTGTTTGTTCATCTGTTGTCTCTATTTCAGTGGTAATGATCTGGGAAGGGAAGTCTTAACTAGTAACTTACACAAGTGACTCAATTTGGTAAGTAAGTAAAGACTGCAGGAAAAGCTGACCAGATATTAGGTTATTCACAAGCATATTGGATTAGGGTTTTCTTTTTATCTCATATTCTTTGTATTACACAGGCTCTGGGCCTGAAAACTGTCCTGTAGCCTGTGTAGGCATGACACTGACAGACAATGACCCTTCTTCCACTATCAACCCAGAGGTGCGGTCTACACCGACAGGATTCTATCTCCCTGTTACTTTTGCTCTTCTCTCCCCATCCCCCTCACCACTTTTTTTTCCTTCAGGCTCTCTTTAATCCCAATAGAAATGGAGAAAAAAATTAACCTCCCACCGTTTCTGATTTATAAAGTCATCTTAATTTATTCAAGACTCTTACTCCAAGAGCAAGTGTATATAATATGATGCATTTGGTACATTTTATTTAATTCATCAAATTGCAATGTTTACATACATGTTAATTCATGGCAGTGTGCAAATTAAAGGACTTGTCACCAAAATGAAGGCTTTCGATTTAGTATGAGAGACACCTGTTAGTCATTTAATCAAGGAGCCAATCACAGTATACTTCAGTAATATCTTTTATATATTCATCTTCATCAGAGGTTTACATAATTCCCACATTATATGTCATTCTCAACACATAAGTACATTATTAACATAGAAACCTGCTCATTTGCAGGTGACTTTTATGTTACTAGAATTTCACTCTTAAAGCATACTACCATATTGCTTTGCTTTGTAAGATATTAACCATTTCCCCAAACTTAGCGATGGTACAGGTAGGTAATATATGGATGCCTGCCTGAAAGCCCAAAGTCACGATGCAGTTGGTAACACAGGGCTCATGCATTTTTACATGTATGGTCATTTCTGCCTTTGAAAGTGATGCACTCCAGATGGTACAGGGAATGAGAAAGGCTGGAGATAGAACCTTTGAGTGGTCCGAGAAGATTGAAATCCTGAGAACAGCAGAGCAGACAGGCAAGATGACTCAGTGAGGAAGCACTCTACTTTATCAGAGTTAGATTCATTGTGTAGCTTTTCAATTATATTTACAAATAAGCCATCTCATCTATATTTGTGTGAATGGCACAGTAGCAGAAGACTGCTGCCGATCTACATAAAGACCCACACGCTAGTACAGTAACTCACGAGGGCCGTGGAGGACGACACTGCCTCTTCAGGGGGAGGTCTGGAATCCTATAGGAGCATTTCCAGTTGCCACATTGACTGAAGGGTGGAAGGTGCTCTAGCATTTAGTGCCTAACTTCGGGGGATGTTAACAATTCAGCAACATCCTGAACAGTTCTGCACAAACAAGAATTGTCTTGCCAAAAATGTAAATTGTTCTCTCTTTGGGAAACAGCTATTTTTTTTAGTTCATATCCATTGAATGTTCCCATCTCAAGATCTTTGTGTGTCTTCGTTGTCATGAGTTGTGAGAATCTGTGAACCGCATTTGATATTTCATATCTCTAGATCATCCAGACTTCTTTCCTGACTTCCGAATCATTATCCAAACTGTTTACATCTCCATCTGGGTCTGGATATTCCAGAGGACCTAATTCAGCACATCCAAAAATCAGACTCGCTCTCTTCTCCCTCAAAACTCTTCATCTCAAATACCTGCTTTATTGCTGAATGCTACTGCTATGGCAGTCAAATAAAAAACCTGAGGGCCATCTTAGATGCCTTCCTCTCCTCACCCTTACATTTAACCAGTCACTAAATTCTGGGATCTCTTTAGCGTAATCCACGTTTTCCACTATTTTCTTCATATCTGCTCCTACCGCCTTAGTTCAATTTCTTCTCATCTCTCACCTGGACTATTGCATTAGCCTTCTAATGGATCTCTTTGCCTTACTGCATTAATTGGGAATATTTGGTCACAAGTGACAGAAAACTCACCCTAATGGGCTTATATAACACAGAAGTCAGGAGATTTAGAGCAGCTCAATTCAGGATCTAAAAGACTTATTTAGAGCTTGGCGTCACTTCATTCTTATACTCTACTTTCCTCTCTGTGGTTCTGTCTCAGGCAGGCTCTCAGGTGTGATCCCAAAATGGATTGTGCTGCCAGGTCAGTCTCAGGTCTGTTCTAACAATCTCAGTTTGGAGACAGCCTCTTTCTTAGGTGCTTCACAGAAGTCTTGGGATCAGCTCTTCTTGACTCTCTCCATGTTGATGCCCACTGCGCCAGGAGAGGAGTCAGANGTCTTCTCCAACACTACAGTTCAAAAGCATCAATTCTTTGGTGCTCAGCTTTTGTTATAGTCCAACTCTCACATCCATACATGACTACTGGAAAAACCATAGCTTTGACTAGATGGACCTTTGTTGGCAAAGTAATCTCTCTGCTTTTTAATATGCCATCTAGGTTGGTCATAGATTTTCTTCCAAGGAGCAAGTGTCTTTCAGTTTCATGGAAGCAATCACCATCTGCAGTGATTTTGGAGCTCCCCCAAAATAAAGTCTGTCACTGTTTCCATTGTTTCCCCATCTATTTGCCATGAAGTGATGGGACCAGATATTATGATCTTCATTTTCTGAATGTTGAACTTTAAGCCAACTTTTTCACTCTCTTCTTTCACTTTTGGCTCTTTAGTTCTTCTTTGCTTTCTGCCATAAGTGTGTAAACATATATAGGTGATAGGTGAAGTAGCTCAGTCGTGTCTGACTCTTTGTGACCCTGTGGACTGTAACCTACTAGGCTTCTCTGTCCATGAGATTCTCCAGGCAAGAATACTGGAGTGGATTGCCATTTCCTTCTCCAGGAGATCTTCCTGACCCAGGGATTGAACCTGGGTCTCCCGCATTGGAGGCAGATGCTTTAACCTCTGAGCCACCAGGTAAACATATATAAGATTCTCAATAAGTACTCTGGAAAATAATCATTGGCTAAAATTGGATGATTGAGGAAAAGCA
Organism: Aepyceros melampus; assembly: GCA_006408695.1. Taxonomy (NCBI): domain Eukaryota; kingdom Metazoa; phylum Chordata; class Mammalia; order Artiodactyla; family Bovidae; genus Aepyceros; species Aepyceros melampus. The sequence goes on from SJXQ01011742.1 coordinate 50,854, forward strand.
AGATGAGTTTAGAAAAAAAAAAAACATGGTCAACGTATTATCCTTTAAAAATGTCATCATGACTGGATGTTTCCTATGCTGATTAAACTGTTCCAGTTTAATAAAGAAAACAAATTCATTTAAGAAGGGAGAATAATACTGAGACCAAAACTACTAAAGTTTTAGAAGACAAAAAGGCACTACAAATCACTTCTAAATATTGATGCAGTTACTATATTAAGTGAGATATAAGCAAACAGTATTCAACAGTACAGTAATAAAAAATACTTCAAAGCCAAGTGGGGTTTATCCCATAAAAATAGGGATAGTTTAATATTAGTAATATTGAGAGATTCAGGAAGAAATTATATGATTGCTGATGCTGTGAAAGTTCTGCACTCAATATACCAGCAAATTTGGAAAACTCAGCAGTGGCCGCAGTACTGGAAAAGGTCAGTTTTCATTCCAATCCCAAAGAAAGGCATTGCTAAAGGATGCTCAAACTACCGCACAATTGCACTCATCTCACACGCTAGTAAAGTGATGCTTAAAATTCTTCAAGCCAGGCTTCAGCAATACATGAACCATGAACTTCCAGATGTGCAAGCTGGTTTTAGAAAAGGCAGAAGAACCAGAGATCAAATTGCCAACATCCGCTGGATCATGGAAAAAGCAAGAGAGTTCCAGAAAAACATCTATTTCTGCTTTATTGACTATGCCAAAGCCTTTGACTGTGTGGATCACAATAAACTGTGGGAAATTCTGAAAGAGATAGGAATACCAGACCACCTGACCTGCCTCTTGAGAATCCTGTATGCAGGTCAGGAAGCAACAGTTAGAACTGGACATGGAACAACAGACTGGTTCCAAATAGGAAAAGGAGTATGTCCAATCTGTATATTGTCACCCTGCTTATTTAATTCTATGCAGAGTACATCATAAGAAACGCTGGACTGGAAGAACCACAAGCTGGAATCAAGATTGCCGGGAGAAATATCAATAACCTCAGATATGCAGATGACAGCACCCTTATGGCAGAAAGTGAAGAGGAACTAAAGAGCCTCTTGATGAAAGTGAAAGAGGAGAGTGAAAAAGTTGGCTTAAAGCTCAACGTTCAGAAAACTAAGATCATGGCATCTGGTCCCATCACTTCATGGCAAATAGATGGGGAAATGGTGGAAACAGTGTCAGACTTTATTTTTTGGGCTCCAAAATCACTGCAGATGGTGACTGCAGCCATGAAATTAAAAGTCACTTACTCCTTGGAAGGAAAGTTATGACCAACCTAGACAGCATATTCAAAAGCAGAGATATTACTTTGTCAACAAAGGTCCATCTAGTCAAGGCTATGATTTTTCCAGTAGTCATGTATGGATGTGAGAGTTGGACCATAAAGAAAGCTGAATGCTGAAGAATTGATGCTTTTGAACTGTGGTGTTGGAGAATACTCTCAAGAGTCCCTTGGACTGCAAGGATATCCAACCAATCTATCCTAAAGAAGATCAGTCTTGGGTGTTCATTGAAAGGACTGATATTGAAGCTGAAACTGCAGTACTTTGGCCACCTGATGCGAAGAGTTGACTCATTGGAAATGACCCTGATGCTGGGAAAGACTGGGGGCAGGAAGAGAAGGGGATGACAGAGGATGAGATGGTTGGATGGCATCACTGACTCAATGGACATGGGTTTGGGTGGACTCTGGGAGTTGGCAAAGGACAAGGAGGCCTGGCATGCTGCAGTTCATGGGGTCACAACGAGTCAGACATAACTGAGCAATTGAACAGAACAGAACAGATAGGTGCTAAAAAGGCATTTGGTCATATTCAGCCTCCATTTCTGATTTAATAAAAAAGAAAACCTTAAGATGGTGACTGGTAGATTAGCTATATCTATCTATCTAAATGTAGAAATACATATATGCTCCTATGTGGATAATTGTGTCTCCTCCTCCAACCACATTTTACACAGGAAAGGAAGAGTCAGAGTGTTTTTCAGTGATGTCAGGAATAAGACAATGATACTTGTTTTTAGCACTGATGTTTAAAATTGTATTGGCAGTGTTAGCTAGCACAATTAAATAAGAGAAAAAATTAAAATGTCAAAAATAGGAAAGAAAAAGGCAGTCTATAAACAGATAACTGGAAAATTCCAAGAAAATCTGTTAAAATAGACTACAAACAAAGATCAGAAGGGTAACAGGATATGAAGTTAAAATATACAAAAATTTCTTTAATAGACACAAAAATGAGTTAGAAAATATAATTGAAGCCAAGACCTCATTTACAATAGTAACATAAGAATAAATTATGGTACCTAGATAAAAGTTAACAAGAAATATTCAAATCTTCTAAGTTGTTCTATATATATATAAAGCAAACCCAAGTTGCTTCTCGAGTTTTTAGAGAAAAATAAACAAGCAAGAAGCATCCAAAAACCCACAACCTAGCACTTCTTGTCTATTTCAGAGAAAAAAGAAAAAACTGTTGGCATTTTTTTCTTGGACTTATATTAAATCTATAAGCTAATTTAAGGAGTTTTGCAAATCTTAGGAATTTAGAAGAAAAAAACTAGAACTCAATAGAAAAGTGAGCAAAAGATATAAACATGTACAACACAGAAAAATAAAGTGTACTTGATCCCTAGACTCAGGAGAAGATACTCAGCCTCGCTCATATCAAGTGAAAGTTAGGTAAAAATTTCACCAAGGTGTGTTTCTCATCTATCGCATTATCATCACCGAAAAGTTTGGCAATATACTCTTGTTGGCAAGTTTGTGGAAGTAGGCATGTTCTTACATTTCTGGGAGAAGAGGGTGTAAAAATGTACAACTCCTTTGGAAGGAATTTGGCAACAAGATTAACAGGTGAATTTTCCCTTTTTATCCAGTAATAGGAATCTTATATATAAATCTGTATGAAATGTTAGAATCTTCTTGTAGCCATGGGAAAGTTCCCTGTATCAGCAAATTTAGCAGTGAGATCTTTCTGTCAAAAAAAGAGTCCAAAGGTCCTTGTGCATTATATGGCACAGAAGTCATTAAACATTGTAAATCCTGTGCATATTTCATTGCAGCATGGTAGTTTTCTGAGTTTTATACAGAAACTCATACAGGAAGGAATGATACTAAAACTGAAGCTCCAGTACTTTGGCCACCTTATGCGAAGAGTTGACTCATTGGAAAAGACCCTGATGCTGGGAGGGATTGGGGGCAGGAGGAGAAGGGGACGACTGAGGATGAGATGGCTGGATGGCATCATGGACTCAATGGACGTGAGTCTGAGTGAACTCCGCGAGTTGGTGATGGACAGGGAGGCCTGGCGTGCTGCGATTCATGGGGTCGCAGAGTCAGACACGACTGCGCGACTGAACTGAACTGAACTTACACACATATTATGATGACACACTTTTCACTTACATGAAATACAGCCTCATCACTGACTGTGATGCAACCTGCAAAGTCCCATCTATTATCCATGTGAATCTGAACATGGTAGTAGCAATCGTTGTTGCTACGTGTTTGTCTCTGTCAGGGCCTAGAGCATGTTCTCACATTTAGATATCATCTTGAGCTGCTGAGGGATAAGAAGTCAGATGTCAAGAATGCCAGGTGATAAAACCTTTCTGCTCTATTTGTTTGTCCCAGAGACAGAGGATGTTTTGAACTAGTGACGAATTGTGGTATCTTAAATGGAGTGATCTTTGTACTTAAGTGCGGACCCAAACTTAGCAAACTTCAACAACACACACACAAAATAAGAAACAGATGGAAGAGTCAGAGTCTTTGTGCAATTTTGTGCATAATTCATGCACAAATAACCTAGTTCCTGAGTGTAGGTGAAGCTGTCAGGGCTCTGCCTGTATTTCCTTGGCACCTGCCATTCCCTTGTGCTTTATAATCTGACTTCCAGTCTGTTTCCATGAGTGAAGTTGAGCCTATCCCAGGAGAACAATCTAGTATGACTTGATGTTCCTGTACTCTGAACTATAGGCCCAATGTGAGTTGAGAAATTTTTACCATCCCAGTCTCACCCGTGCTGTTTCAAGTCTTGTCCTTGGATCTTCTCACTTCCACTTCTTTTTAGAAAACCTTCAGTCTTAGAACATTCCCGTATGTCTTTGTTTCAGTCACATCAGAGCATAAAAGCCCAATAGCAGATTATTTTCAAAATCTGGGTTTTTTAACAGTAGATTAGACCATGAGAGGGTTACCTACAATCCATTGTAGAAGGCTTTTCTGTGCTTCAGAAGATGCATGGAGCTTTCTAAAATATACATGTGCAGGCTCCATCCTCAGAGATTCTGACCCTAGTTTACTTTTCTATCCTTGAAACTAGTATAATGTCAGATATCTTTTCGGTAGTTCTAAATCTTAGTTCCTGTTATTCTGTGAGCAATAATTAGATTTATCACACATCCTCACCCACAAGGAAAGCAACAGTTTGGAAGTATGCTGCAATAAAAACAGATATGAAAAAGGAGTTTTTCTTTATAGGAAAAAGTCTGCAGAAGTTGAACTCAGCCTTTTCCATGATTTTAATGAGCAGTGTAGCTCTTAGGAGTCACAGCTTCTTAAACATTGGTGTTTTATGTCTGCATAACAAAGGGACTCATTGTGGTATTTTTCTAAGGACAAAGGAAAAAGTAGCACCTGATTTCACATCTTGGAGGACACCAGTTGCTCATAGCATTGAAAAGGTGGTTTTTCCAGCTTCGAGGATCCAAAGAACTTAGAGTGAGTGTGGCTTAATGTACCAATGCATCTCTCCTCTCCCCAGTCATCCTTGGACCAACAAAATCTCATGCTAAGATGATGTCAGGAGAAAGGTAAGCCAGGAAGAATCACCCTTTCTCTGTTACACAAATAACATCTTACACACTTTATCCAAAGTGGCACAAAGCATAAATAGGAATTTTTAATGCTTGTAATCTTTAATAACAGAGAGGAAGAACAAATAATATTATCTTTCACAAACAGTACAAGTTAAAAAAAAAAAAGCAAGTGATTTTCTAATGTCAAGGGAAAAGATCCAAGAAAAGAATGTACATTAATGAAAAATCTTATAGAACAAACTACTTTCCAAAAATTAAGAATATTCTTTAAAACTTTTGGATTGCCCTATTTAACCTGAACTTTTAATGATGACCAGAGTTGCTTTGTGAAACCAAGTTCATCTTCACCTATACAAGGTATAGCATTTTAGATCAGTTAATCTCTACATAATCTACTTGTATTATAATTAATGTTTTCTTATAAGGTTACATCAACTCAATTAGTTTTTTCTAGAAATCTATTCATCTCAATAGATGAATTTCCTTCCCTTAGGGGAAAAAGTGTTTTACATTAGACTCATCTGTTATGAAAAGGATATTTTTAAAATAATTGAAGAAATAATTTATATCATCCTTACAACTTTGATTAAACCTTCCAAAATGTTGCATGTAGACAGAACATGGTCTCTTAACCGGCTTATGTTTCTGGATTAGTCCACAGACTGGATTTTGAGGGGATTATCTTTCCCTGCTAAAGATTAAAAAATCATTTGGAATAAGTTAATCAAGTCTATCCAAAAATTTGTGTGAAAGATTTGGGTGGTATGTCTCAAGTCTTTAGCCTACCTCTTTTCCACTGCTTCTGTGCCCTTCTTGGTGAATTTGCTTTCCCACCATAAGTCACTTAAGGAGAGCATTTATACCCTAACAAGATCAATGTGTTAGTAGACAAAATTCTCACTCCTTCCTCCCTTTCTCTCCATTTCTATTTCTATTTTAAAAAAAATTTTTATTTTTACTTTATTTTACTTTACATTACTGTATTGGTTTTGCCATACATTGACATGAATCCGTCTCGGGTGTACATGAGTTCCCAGTCCTGAACCGCTCTCCCCCCACACCCCCACCTCCCACCCCATATCAACTCGCTGGATCATCCCCGTGCACCAGTCCCAAGCATACTGTATCCTGTATCGAACATAGACTGGCGATTCGTTTCTTACATGATAGTATACATGTTTCAGTGTCATTCTCCCAAATATCCCACTCTCTCTCTCTCCCTCAGAGTCCAAAAGTCCGTTCAATACATCTGTGTCTCTTTTGCTGTCTCGCATACAGGGTTATTATTACCATCTTTCTAAATTCCATATGTCCATCAGCAGATGAATGGATAAGAAAGCTGTGGTACATATACACAATGGAGTATTACTCAGAATTAAAAAGAATAAATTTGAATCAGTTCTAATGAGATGGATGAAACTGGAGCCGATTATACAGAGTGAAGTAAGCCAGAAAGAACACCAATACAGTATACTAATGCATATATATGGAATTTAGAAAGATGGTAATGATAACTCTTTCTATTTTTTTTTATTCGTTAGCTCATTCATTTGCCCATCCTAGATACTATCATAACCAAGGAGCATCTTGTTTCTTGATTCTTCTCTACTTGTCAAGAAGCTAACAAATGCTGACAGAAGAGAAGCCATTTTAAAACAAATACCACATATGACTTTGGATAATAGTAATAAGGTAATGTTTAAAAGACTATTTTCTCTAGTCTATTTTATGTTATTACTACATTGGAGATGAATTTGGATAGAACTCATCTCTCTAAGAAAATATCCAGATTCAACTGGAAGTGAATAATCGTACTGTTGACCACCATTTATTTCCTCTTGACCACTCTTAGTAATTTCAGTAGTGTTTTTAAAATTTAACACTCCATAATAGTTGAATTCCAAATTCTAAGGTCATCTGTGTGGATGAGAAAAATTTTTTGACGAGAAAATAAATTTATACATGATATGTAGAAATGTGAAATGTAGTCTCTGGGTGGCAACACAAATTCGCCAGCAAAAAGTCCTTCTTAAGTAATGCCATTTCCTTTTGTTTTTTGAAACAATGGATTGTGAAATTGATGGTTCAACAATGTTCCATGGTTTAGAGTAGCCTGGTCATTTGGCAGCCCTTCTTCATGTACTTTTAGAACAGATTATAAATGCAGAATTGGTGATAACAATTAATTCAAATTAATTGTAAGATTGTGAACTAAATGCAAAAAATTTGGTTAATTAATACACTTATGTCAATTTTTAAGACTTTCTTCAGTGAAGTTTCACAATGCACTAGTCTTCCTATTAAACGTTCTTTTTAATGTCTTGGAAACAGTACCCAAGTTTATAAAAATTACAATATCAACTTTGAGGTATAGTGAATATACTAGATAACAGAATTAATATTCATTGGAAAGATGAAATTGGATAAAATTTTGCCAATATTAATATATAATCATGAGATTATTAAAATAATATAAAAGACATCAGAAAGTATAATATTATGATGGCCTTAGCATTGTGGATAATTCTAAGTGCAATAAAAGACAAAAAAAGTTGTATGACTGTTAAGGCATACATTTACAGGTTGCATTAGTTGAAGCTTGGCATTGTTCACATCCAGAGACTTCCTGGGGTACTGTTTCCTGGTTAGACTAAACTTATGCCCAGTTCTAGGTGTCACACTTTAAAAGGGACACCACCATATGAGAGTATCAAAGAGAATCAGAGAAAGTAAAAAGAGAGTCTGGAAAGTATGTTAGGAGAAAACACTTGAATGGCTTCCGAGTATTTGGTTTGGAAACACAAAGAACATGGCAACAGTGTTTGAATATTTGAAAGGCTACCATATTGGGGAAAGAGACTTTTTTTTTGTTTTTGGAATAATTACTATAAGGAATAGGGGCTAGTTGCTGGAATAAGGAAAACGTTTCAGTAAAAATCAGTACTAGTCAACAAGGAACTGCTCATTGTGAATTCCCCATCTCTGGTAGTGCTCACCCAGTTATCCAGTGTGAATGATCACATGCCATGGGTTATTGTAAAAATGTCCCCTCCCCTCTGCTCCTAAAAGCCTCTCAGAACCTTCCAGTCCTGAAGAGTTTTTTAATTTCTACTTTCTGATGCTTAGTGACTTAGGCAAATTGTCAAAATGAGTGACTGTACTTTTGCTTTTACATTTGGATTGATTTGATTGATTGACTAATTGATTGATTTTTGGTCACAGTATGGCATACCCAATTGTTAAAAGGGCCTTTTATAATTTTTTTAAAGTTGCAACTCCTGATAACTACTTGGGTATAAATTTTAACAATGTTAGACAAATGAAATAGTCATATATGATATACTGTGGTCCAGAGTTTTAGGAAAGATAACTGATTTAAAACAAACCTAAAACCATGTATATGTAACAATGATTTGCTGAGACATGTTCTCCCCCTTTTTTTTAACCATAGTTTTTCATACATCTGATACTTCACAAACATAGAGTCAAAATGATACTCAGATTATTAATGTTTGTGCTTCTATGAGTTATTTGGAGAGACTCCAATCTTGCCAAGTGCATTTTAAAAAGTGACATTTTCAAATGAAAGATTTTTATGTGACTAACAGTGTGAAATTGTTTATTACTATCAGAGAACATTATGCCTATATTATATTGATTTATATTAATAATTAAATTTCTAAATTAAATAGCAAATATAAATAATGTTAGCTGGTTTATCATTTATGTTCATTGCATTTTTTAGTGTAATACTGAATTAATTCTCATTTAATTAACATTGTAAAGCAAGGGTCATTTAAAAAAAAACTTTTAATAAAAAAGAAGAAAATGTAGGCAACAATAGTACTTGAATTTTTTGTTTTGTGCTATTATTGAGGGAGAAGGACCCATATTGCCTTGGCAGAGAACCTAATATAGCATTTATTTCCCCTACTACCATAGGAGCTTATTTTCAAAACAACTGAGAAATAACAGAAAATAAATATACAGCAAAAGATTTTAGGAATTAAATGAAAACTTTTAACAGATGCCTTTAGGCATTCATTCTTTGACTAGATAGTATCCTCAACAATTTATTTTCACCAGGGGCAATGGGCAGAGTTGCCCTTTATCCACACTTTTATTTTCTGTGGTAATAGGGCCTTTGGGTGAGGCTGGCTATACATTCCGTAAATATAACTGTTATTGACGTAAATGGAGTGGAGAATATAAACCAGCATTCATTGTTGAAGATCTTATAATGTTTGTCACTCACCTAGACTTCTTTTTACAGTCTCTGAGGACGAAATTGAGGTTTTAGCATTAGTCTGACTCTATGTATTTTTCTTTCTCTAAATTGTAGTCATTCCCTTGTGCATTCAGTTCTACCCCTGAGGTTACATCTTTCATTTTACATTAGCAACTCACCATTTCAAATATTTATATATTCAGGTTAACAGCTGTCTAGGGAAAAATAGTGTGTTGTATGCTTACATCCTTTTTACCTGCTCCAATTTTTTTATTAATTTTTTATTTTTAAAGGCAATCAGGGGAGGCTGGGCATGGCTTTCTTTTGTAATATTTGGAAGAATGCATTTAAAAAAGTCATCCTAAAGAAGAAATCTGTCCTGTTTACTTGATTTTAAGTTTCAGTATAGGTGTAAAAGGAAGTTAATTTAAAATGGTCTAAATAGTCATATGATTCAAAATGAGAATCTATGAAAACCTATACAGTATAAAGGATTCCTTTAATTATTTTCTCACACAGGACTGGTTTCTACTTTCCCCAGGTAGCTAGTGTGAAAGTTTTGTGCCCTTACAGAGTTTTGTTTATGCATGTACTTGCCACTAATATAGATACTTGTCTTTCATTTATACTAAAATAACATTTTATTATACATACTATCCTGTATTTTTTAAATTCAAATCTTTCCACTACTATGTAGAGCACTTTTTCATTCTTTTTTATGGCTACATAGTTTTCCACTGAAGTGCCATAAATGACTCGACTTGTCCCATATTGATGGATGTTTATATTGTTTCCCAATCTTTCACTATTACAGTGCACGATGACTCACTTTAATTCCACACTGGTTTCACACTTGAGCAATTATATTTGTGGGCTAAATTCCAAATAGTATTTAAAAATTTTTAATTTTCATTTCAAGAAAGAGTTCATTATTATTTCTTAAAAATTCTACAGGATTGACACTAGCCCCTCCCCTCTTTTGCAACTTCAGCGCTTGGAATCAAAACGTTTTCTGCCTGGTCTAATCTTGCACAATTTTCTTCTACATCTACTCAAGAGATGGGCCTCCTAAAGCAGAACCCCTGGCTGGGTCCAGTTGAGCTTCTACAACCTTAAGCTATCTTTGTGGTTCAGAGAAGCACTGCTTTTACAAACTGATCCTCTGATACTACATGTCTTACTGAATTACCATTTCATTGTTTAAGAACAGGTCTCTTCTACGCTTGAGAGGAAGAGTTCTTTATTCTTTTACTAAATTGGTCAGCCAAAGAACAGCTTTTGGTGAATAAAAGATATTCTCATTTTAGCAAATGAAGGGGAAGTTCTATTCCCTCCAGTCCAATGCAAAATGTTGTTATTCCTTAAAAATGTTCTAAGTGCTCAAAGTGCTGGAAACTGTTCAGAACATACCACAGAACCCAGTTCCTCCCTACATTCAAAATGTTTACATTCTAAAAATGACAAGAGAGGGAAGGTTGGGAAGGTAGCTAGATCCGGAACAGATGGGCACATATGCCCTCTCTCCTTACCAAATGCAGTCCTATGGATGGCTCAACAGTTAATGTAGATTTCTCTTTCCTAAGTTTTATAAGTAACTCTGCTGTGCACAGCCAAATGACTTGAAATGTGAAGATGTAATGCCTCTTTGCTGTGCCCTGCTGTTCAAATGTTCTCAGCTTTGACAATTTATCTTGCTGGAAAATGTCTTCAGAATGTCAGTCACTTCAGTTTTCATGCTTGCCATTTGCATGTTGCACACCTGCTGGTATCTTCGGTTGTGATCTATTGTTATTTTTCTGCGGGGGTGTGGGGAAGGTGCAGTATTGCATTTGCAGACTTGGAGTTCAGTTTGTGTGCAGTTTGGAAATGATTCTTGTGAGCCCAGCTAGTCTTTTTTTAACATCATTATCACCTACAAACAAATGTTTACTGAGTGCCTGGTGAAATTTCAGTGCTACATTAGCCACTTAGGGAGATAATCATAGCTAAATGAAAAGACAAGCTCTTTGTCCCAAAAGGATTAAGGCCCATATGAGAATACACATAGACATATAGGCACACAGATTCACAAAGGAATACTCAAAACAATATCATCTGGTGAACACAGGTACAGATATTCCAGTTAAATGAAAATGTGTTTATAGTAGATGCATCTGCTAAGGAGTGGCAGATAGGGTGGGGGGAGACATGAAGAGAAATAACTTTGTGCCCTATACGTTTCTCTATTGTTTTTTCAATGAGCAGGTAATCCTTGTCTAATTAAAGATAATTATTTAAAAAACAGCAATAAAATAATTTTATGTAACTTCATATCAATTAGGATACTTTTGGCTGCAAGTACTAGAAAACCCATCTTAAAATTAGTTGAAATAATTAAGCATTTACTACTTGACCTAGTAAAATCACAGAGTAGGATAGTGTCAGGGCTGATTAATCCAGTGGCTCAATGATGTCGTCAGTGACTGAATTTCTTTCCCCGTCTCTGCTCTGCCTTAGAAGAGGTGTCCCATCAGGGTCATAGTAATAATCAGAAGCTGGAAAGATGGTGTGTGTGTCCTTTTGTGTCAGGTTTTCCCCATGTCTCTAAAATCTTTCAGTTTTGAAAACTTCAAGCCTATGTCCTTCCCAGCTTTGATCATTATCAACATTTTGCCAATCTGTTTCATTTATTCCTTTCCTCCACTTTCCACTGTTTTTTTCCACTGGACTATGTTAGAACAAACATCACATATTTTATCCATATAGTTACCAAATAGTTCAGCAGGCATTTAGCAAATACAAACTTTTTAACATAATCATGTACATTTATCACACATAAAGGTAATAATTCCTTAAAATCATTACTACTATGTTCAATTTTCCCCAACTGTCTAAAGAAAAAAAAAAGAATCCATATAAGATCTATACACTGCTTGCTGATTGTTATATTTGTCTAAGTCTCTTTTTGGGTTTCCCTGGTAGCTTAGCTGGTAAAGAACCTGCCTGCAATGCAGGAAACCCCAGTTCAATTCCTGGATCAGGAAGATCCCCTGGAGAAGGCATAGGCATGTGCTTCCCTGGTGGTTCAGACAGTAAAGAATCCGCCTGCAATGCAGGAGACCTGGTTCGACACCTGGGTTGGGAAGATCCCCTGGAGGAGGGCATGGCAACCCATTCCAGTATTCTTGCCTGGAGAATTCCCATGGACAGAGAAGCCTGGTGGGCTGCAGTCCATGGGGTCACAAAGAGTCAACATTGAGTTATATTTATTCTGTAGACCATCTACATACTAGATTTGGCTGATTGCTTCCTTGTGATGCATTGAACTTGATCCTCTTCCTCATATTTAAATATTTAAATATCAAGACTTAAACAGATTCAGATTCACTTTTGTTTTATTTTGTAGGAATAAGTAGGAATAATTTCATACGTGATACTGTGTACTTCCTAAAAGTCCAAATCAGAAGACAGGTAATAACTGGTTGTTCTACTGTTAGTGATATGATTTGTCAATGGATCCAGAAGTTGTCAATAAGATCCATTCTTTATAAAATTCTGCATCAGCTTTTGCATGATGTTTTGTCATCTATTGATGGTTGTTGCCTAGATTAATTATTCTCTTAAGGGCTTCATTTGTTAGTTGCAATTCTTGAATAAAGAAGAATTTTTCCTTATAAACTAATTTGTTGCTCAAAATATAGGAAAGAGAGAATAAATGCTTCATACTTCCTTTACCTGGCCTTTAAAAAAAAGTGATAAAACTTGTCCATCAATCCATCTTCAGAATTTTCCCTTTATTTCCTTTAAAAAATTTTTTGGCTATACCCTGAAGTATGTGGGACTTTAATTCCCCTACCAGGAATTGAACCTCTGCACCCTGCATTGAAAGCTGGAGTCTTAACCACTGAACCATCAGAGAAGTCCCTTCTTTTATTTCTTTTTGGTCATTTTTAGGTAGCACATGTCTATTCCTAAAGTAATCATTTGCAAGGGAAGTAGAATTACTACAATTGAATCAGACAAGCTTATGATCTTGGGATTGACTAGAAGCCCAGATTTTTGAGAAGATGATACTGACTTGTATTTGAATAAATTGAGTGCTATTAGCAATGAAAAGGCTGAGAACTTGCTAGTGGGTAGGACACTAAGTGCATGGTGGAACATAACTATGCGCATGTGATTGTCACTTCCTTATTCTTTGCTCAGTAACAAGCTACCTGAATTTACTAAAATGAACCTCATCCTTTACCTGTATATTCTGAGTACTGTTTAGTTTCCTTGAACATTTACATGTTAATAAAATCCACTACAACTTTTCATGAATGATCTTCTTTCTTCTCTCTCCAGTGGCTTGCCTTCGCTTTATGATCCCATGGCCTGACTCCTTTCCTGGGATGAATCGGAGTACCACTGAGTTCTTGTTGTCCAAGCCACCTTGTTTGAAGTATTTGAAACATTTATGTGAAATCTGGGCATAAAAGAACACTATAAAGATAATTTTTAGCATAGACGTCAGATTTCCAGAGTATAGTATTTTATCCTGTCAGCTATATTTTAGCTAACTTGAATGGTAGTTTCACTCCTAAACTGATGTCCTTCTAATTACTGTGATCTTCTTTTCTTCACAACATGGGGGTGATGTTTTGAATACCTCCGGACAGATTGTTCATTGGTTTGCCGATATATTTGAAGTCATAAGAGATCAGACCAAGAGACTGATTATGGGGGCAACAAGTGGGTTGGAAAAATTAGGTCAGCCCAAAGAAGTATTCTATGTTGGTTTTCTGAGAGATGAGACAAAGGAAACTAGTTTCGGGGGAAAGCCAGGGTCATATTCCAGGGAGACTGGAATAAATACAAGCTGAAATTGTGAGGAGTGACTGTAATGGTAGAATTAATAACAGTTGTATGCCAGGACTGTTGCGAGGATAATATCCAGCTAATTTTTTTGAGACTTCTGATGTCCCAAGCCATATTCTAAGCACTCTTTTTATATTAACTTTGAAGAGTTTTATTACCACTTGTGGGCTTCCCTTGTAGCTCAGTCAGTAAAGAATTTTCCTGCAGTGCAGGAGACTCAGGTTCAATCCCTTGGACTGGAAGATCCCCTGGAGAAGGAAATGGCAATCCACTCCAGTATCCTGGCCTGGAAAATCTCATGGTAAGAGGGCCTGGTGGGCTGCAGTCCATGGGGTTGCAAAGAGTCAGGCATGACTGAGCAGACTAACACTTATTACTTGTTTCTCAGATAAGTTTTAGGACAAATACTGTTGATTCCAACTATATGGATTTCTGAAAAAGACAAAACTGTAGCAATAGTTAAAAAAAAAAATCAATGGTTGCTAGGGGTTATGTGGAGTTAGAGATGAATAGGTGGAGTACAGAGGATTTTTAGGGCAGTGAAACTACTCTGTATGATACTATAATGATGGACACATGTTGTACATCTTTCAAAATCCATAGAATATGCAACACCAAGAGTGAACTGTAATGTAAACTATAAGCTGTGGGTGGCAATGAGGGAGTCCATGCATACGTAGGGACAGAGGGTATATGGAAAAACTCTTTCCTGTCCACTCAATTTTGCCATGTACTTCAAATTGTCCTAAAAATATAAAATCAATTTTGTTTTTTAAAATGGAGCTTCTTTGGGAGTTTCCTAAAGTTTCTGAGCATTAATTCTTGCTCTTGAGAGCTCATAGCTGGCCTTCTTCCACTTTTCCCAAGATCTGATGGTTCAGATTTTTAAAAATTCTATGAATTATCTTTTATCAAGTTACTTTTCATGCTTAAGTTAGCCAGAGTGGGCTTCTGTTGTTTATAAACAAAGAACCCTAACTGCATACCCTCACACACTGATCCATGTTCTGTGGGTCATTATTTGAAAAAGCATTTGACTTACAAATTGTAGTCACATCTCGGCCAAATGGAAAGAAGTTTTAAGGCTATTCAAAACCAATTAAAATTTCAATACACTTTGAACATGACTTTTCAATGTTACCAAAGTGAAGTTATCTTCACCTTTTACAAACTCAGGACAGTAAGAAGAGCATTAGAAGATATTTGTAATATTTGTAGGTAGACATACTGTTACATTGCTTCCCTGGAGTCTCAGTTGGTAAAGAATCTGCCTGCAGTGCAGGAGACCCAGTTTTGATCCCTGGATTGGGAAGATTCCATGGAGAAGGAAAGGAACCCACTTGAAGATTCTTGCCTGGGAAATCCCATGAACAGAGGACCCTGGCAGGCTACAGTCCATGGGGTCATCAGAGTCAGACATGACTTAGTGACTAAACCACCATAGTTACATACTGTATATTTTTGTGTCTATAAATTTTACCTACAAAACAACAATTTCATGTGGCTCAACTTACTATATACATGAAAGAGAGTCAATACTTTTCTCTTTCTTTTCATTTTTGAAATTTCTGTGTTCTCAGGAGTTAATATGTATAGGCAGCAGGATGGGTGGAAGGGAACTCATGAAAATATAGGAAAAGAAGAAAGGGTGAAAGTAAGATTTAGTTAGGAAGAGGTCAAGAATACTTGAAGAAATACTTGAAGAATGGGAAATGAAGTGAAGAGAGGTTGCTTAGTCGTGTCCGACTCTTTGTGACCCCATGCACTGTAACCTACCAGAGGAAACTGGTATGGGGTTTTCCAGGCAAGAGTACTGGAGTGGGTTGCCATTGCCTTCTCCAAAAGAATGGGAAAGGTGAAGTGCAAAATGGAGAGAAAAGGCAAGTGCAGAGCTTAGGGTCTAGCAGGCTCACCTGGCCTCTCTCTGACCACCATGCTGTTTAGTCTCTGTGTAGTGACCCTCTTACAGGGTACAGTTCGTAAAATTTGCTTATAGATATGCTAATTTCTGGGCTTCCCAGGTGGCACTGGTGGTAAAGAATTTGCCTACCAATGCAGGAGACATAAGACATGGGTTCTGTCTCTGGGTTGGGAAGATTCCCCTGGAGAAGGGCATGGCAACCCACTCCAGTATTCTTACCTGGAGAATCCCAAGGACAGAGGACCCTGGTGGACTACAGTCCGATGAGTTGGATATGACTGAAGTGATTTAACACACGTGTACACATACTAATTTCTAAGAGGAAGCGTATTTTCAAATAGGAATAAATGATACTTTTTTCCTTCTAAGTAATTATCAGTAAAACTTTCAAAGCCTGTTATGGGTAACAACATGATTACATTTACTCCATTTCTGAGAGTCAACTGTAAACTAAGAACTCACTTGATCCTCCCAACAATCCAGTGTGCTAGGTTTTATTACTCTGATTTTTACAGATATGAAATCTCTAATTTAACGAGTTTAAATAACTTTCCCAAATCTTTCTGCTGTTTGGTATATGAATAAAACTGGAGCCCTGGCTTGGTCTGTATATTCATGCCTACCTCACTCACCAGTAGCTGCCTCATCAGTTTTTCTTTTTATCCTCTCTTTAAATTGAGGGGGATGCTCAAGAAGCAATGCTGAGATTTTTCAGAATAGGGCAAAGAGGCTATGAATCTTCTTACATTAATGTTTGTTCCTGTTATGTTTCTTATGGATTTTTTCCATGTTTCTCATATTTACTATTTTAAACTAATGACTTAATCAAACATTTACAACTTTATTACTTGTACCCCAGTGTCCTTGTTTTCTATATAATTTGACAACTGTTTCATTTTTTACTTTAAAGTGGTGAATAAATGTATTTTATATTTCTCAACTTTTTTTTAAAAGAACTGTTTCCCTACCAGTCCAACCTCAGTTCAGTTCAGTTCAGTCACTCAGTCACTCAGTCGTGTCTGACTCTTTGAGACCCCATGGACTGCAGCACGCCAAGCCTCCCTGTCCATCACCAACTCCTGGAGTTCACTCAGACTCATGTTCATTGAATTGGTGATACCATCCAACCATCTCATTCTCTGTTGTCCGCTTCTCCTCCTGCCTTCCATCTTTCCTAGCATCAGGGTCTTTTCAAATAAGTCAGTTCTTCACACCAGAACAAATCAAACTGTCTCGAACAAAACAAACCTAGAACAAATCAAATTGTCTAGTATTTACTAAGTGCAAATAACAATATGCTCACTCCTCTGTAAGTGTTGTGGAGAGGCAGAAGTTATGGAAGATTGGTTTCTACCCTCAGGAAGCTTCCAAGCTAGCTAGGATTATAAAATTAAACAAGAGGAAACAATAACAAGTGGTAGAGAACAATATTTGTTGAAGTATGAGATGGAGATAAAGAAGTGTAAGAATTTACAGAAGTGAGAGGTTGTTGGGGTTTGGAGTTGCCATGAGAAATGTGGGGTTTCAGTAGGGTCTTTATGAAGAGTATCCCGTGAATACATGGAGAGGAGATACAATACTCCAGACCAGGGGACGCGAGTAAAGGTAAGAAGCAGAAATGTTTAATCCCAGGGAATAAGACTGACGTGATAGATAATCTGCTTTGAGGCTTGCTGGTCTTATGTGTGTCGACAATTGTCTTTCTATGCCATATACGTTTTGGTATCTGTCAGCCATAGTCCTCTTGCTTTTCAATACGATTTCGATTATATCTCACTTTCATTACTGTAAAGGCTGCATACTTTGGACTTTATTATTTACTTTGTGGTCATGAAATAAATAGTATTTTGGGTTTATAAACAATTCTGTGTATATATCCCAGTATGTAGCACCTTACCAGGCGTATGACTGGTGCCCAGTTAATGTCAGTAGTGGGATGATTGCCTGCATGTGGTATATAAACCTGAGCTTAATCAGGTTTTACAAAAACTATTCTTCTAAAGTCACTCTTTTTATAGTCAGAGTGATATAAGAAGGGAAGGACTCAGATAGATGTCACCATCCCAATGACTTGTAAGACTGGGTTGAAATGTTTTCTTTTCTCTTGTATATGAGGAGAAAAGCGAAGGTGAGGGCAAGAAAACATCCTGTCTTTTTAGAAAAGACACCTTAAGCCTCTAGGTGTGAGAGGTTTTCTAAGTGATAGGAGGGTGCATGGCTTTGCTTCCAGTTTGCTAACACTGCCCTGTGGTGACAAGATCGTACATACCATGGCAGACCTATGGGTGGCCTCACTTGCAAGCACCTCAGAGACGTGCTCCCTTGGTAACCAAGCCATGAAATCAAATTGTGTTTGCAGACTGACTGGCTTATATGTCTCTTTGAAAGTGGGCATGTCTCAGGTATGTATTTCCGGCACAATAGCTTCATCGGCTATAGCTAATAAATTCTTTACTGAGACCAACTTTACCGAGCATGGCATGAAAAGGAAGTGCTCCTGGGGTGAAGACATTTCAAAGACATTTTAATACAGTGGCCCCATGTGGAGGGCATTAATCTTTCTCGTGATTTCCTCTTATTGTAACAATGGAAAAGGCTTCTAATGTATGAAGCCTCGTTAAATCAATCATCTTGGGAATTTAGATGCACAGTGTGAAAAAAGCAACAACTTTCCTCACCTTAGGGCAATTTTCCATATGTTTTGGAAGTTAGGATTTAGGGAAAATAAACTCTTTAATGGATTTATCATTCAGTTTCAAACATATTATTTGAATTGTTCACTCTATTAGCCAAAAGAAATAGAAAGTCCTAAAAGGCTAATTAAAGATGTTTAATTTTTAGATAATATTTATTTGTTTATACGACTGCTTTGGACATTCCTTTTGTATCTTTTAAGATGTAACTACACTGACAAATATAATAGGAAATGTATTCATTTGAAGCAGGGAGCTGTTTATTCTGGTCTTTATTTACAATTCTTCGCTATTTTTGTTTAAGAATTTAACCGCTATTATCTGACAAAGCAGTATTGTGAAGAAGATTAAAAATGGTGAGGAAAATGCTTATGAAAAAATATCCTGGGATACAGACTTTGTCTAGACGTAACTTCTTCCTGTTTGTATATAGCAAAGTACACTGAAAAGGAACACCAACTTCCAGAATATTTTAAATTTGGACTTAAATGCACATGGGTTATGCCTACACAACTACAACATTAGTACTGGCAGGTGGGAGTGACAAATTTGTAGGAGGCACTGTTTTAATGCTATAATGAGATTGGCCAGAAGAAATTCACAATTAAAGCATTTGCTTTAAATCTCTGCTGCTATATGAGGGAAGGAAGTTGACTGAAAACGTTAGCTTTGATTTACTTTTATTAAATGCCATCCATTATTTATCTGCCGGCTGGAGTATATCTGGGCATTTCACAGCAAGATGGAAAATATCCAAGTCCAAGGGTTCTCAGGAGCACATTTGTAGACCTATGGCTAAACCATGTGGAATTAATTTGGTCAAAGGTTATTTATATTGCTAGATCTCTCTTGAGCTCTCTGCCTGAATTATGAATATTGGTTCCAGGAATACCTAGATGGGATCTATAGACCAAGTGTGAAACTTATGCTCTGAACTCAAGAATTCCAAAAATCAATATCATATTGAACTGGTTTTCTCACTGCTTTTTCATAGTCCCTGGTTTGGTATTTTTGGAAGTTATATTAACTCTTTCAGAGACACTGATGCTGTATGTATATAAGAAGTGTTTTCTAATTATATCATAGTCCATCATCTAGCTTTTTTCCAGTTTGAATTGTGCTTGTTAAATGGCAGTCAGGTATTAAAATCAGAGACAAAACATTTACTGGAATAAAACTGTTTCATTTAAAATTAATCAATGCTTAGTATTAGGAAATTTTAAATATGCAATTATATCTCAAAACTTATGTAATATATATATACATATTCTATAAACATTTTCAGAACTGAGATTATATTTTGTAGCCTCAGAGAAGTGTAGAGCCATTTAAAAAATATTAATTGTATTACTTCCCATCCTGAAGGTCACTGACTCTATGATTTTTTATTGTTTGCTAAACACTGATTTTCTTTGGAAAAACAGAGTTTAACTAAGCACTAGATCATTGAAAGAGAAGTACAACATTGTAAATATTTCTACATAGCTAAAGGCTTACATGACATCTAGGTAAACTTACACCATCTATTAACTGACATCTTAGATCTCCATGGCTCAGAGAAAAGTGACAAGCGTGGGAATGAGGTAAACCATCAGGATAAGTGGTTTTATCTAGGGTCTAACTGAGCAGTGGTCATTTCCCAAATAAACTTATCTTGTAAAAGTGGTGGTATCTCATGTATTTTCAAATAAGAATACCATTTTCTTCTTCCTTCTCTTCCCCTTTGCCCCTTTCTATCCCCCACCACCTTCTCCATCTCCATACTTGTCTTCTTCCACATAGTCTGATCCTAGTATGTTACCCGCAGAGGGCTATTCTGTGGTCTTGCCTGCCATCAACTCTCTAACAGTATTTCCTTCCATAATGATCTATCTACTAGGTACAAAATGAAGTGGCTTAGGACGCAGCCTGTGTTTTTGCTGTAGTTCTCTGGGGGAGCTGGAGTGAGCAAGTCTCTGGTCTTTATTTATTTGGCTTTTGCATAATTTTTGAGATGTGAGAATGTGAACGGATGCTTACATGGTTAGAGTCTCAGGGAATTCTGAAATAGAAGTTTTAGTTCTGTTAGAAAAGCTTTGTGAGAAGGAGAGAGAAGTGAGAAGAATATGCCCTGAACATTGATGCTTAGATAATAATGGTGTTGGAGAAGGGAAAGGGAACAGGACTCTCAGAGGCTGCAGGACTGGCTTCTTTTCTGGGCAATGCAAAGAGCAGCCACAAAGCAAGACCTTTGCTGAGTGGAGGAAAAGTCCTTTTAAATCCAATCACAGATAAGAAGGAGTGTGAGCAATTCAGGAGCTAGCCAGAAGAGGAGAGAAGTTGGTGCTTTGGTGGAAGGCTGGAGACAAATACCACTTTATAGTATTGACTATTATATTGTACTGTAAACTGTTATACTATACGAGCTTTCCTGGTCGCTCAGTGATAAAGAATCTGCCTGCAGTGCAGGAGGTGCAGGAGACACGGCTTTGATCCTTGGGTCAGGAAGGTGCCTTGGAGGAAGACATGGTAACACACTCCAGTACCTGGAAAATCCCATGGGCAGAGGAGTCTGGTGGGCTACAGTCCATGGGGTTACAAAGAGTCAGACATGACTAAGGCGACTGAGCACACACACATTATATGATGTAGTTTTTCAGTCACTAAGTCGTGTCCCACTGTTTGCTATCCGAAGGACTGCAGCATGCAGGCTCCTCTGTCCTCCATTATCTCCTAGAATTTGCTCCAATTCATGCCCATTAAGTTGGTGTGCTACTTAACCATTGCATCTTTCTCATCGTTGGCTGTCCCCTTCTCCCTAGAATTTCCTTGGTGCCTCAGTGGTAAACAATCTGCCTGCCAATGCAGGAACATGGATTCGATCCCTGGGTCAGGAAGATCCCCTGGAGAAGGAAATGGCAATCCACTCCAGTATTCTTGCCTGGGACATCCCATGGATAGAGCAGCCTGGTGGGCTACAATCCATAGGGTCGCAAAGATTTGGACACGACTTAGTGACTAAACAACAACAAATGCATATGATTCATTATCATAAAACTAAGTATATTGTCCAAAAGCATTATGAGGAAATGCTAAATAGATATAATGATGGTATTACTACTATACTCATATGCTTTATCCCTGGTGCCAAATATGCCCGGGAAACTTTCATATAGAATATGGAGTATACTTGCTCCATGCATGTACTTCTGATTTAAAATAGGGTAATGACAAATTGGGTAAGAGTGTATGCCAATCTGATAAACAAGGAAGTTCTAAACTTGTTTTAAAAGAGAAGCGTCATTTGTTAATGTGGTATTATGTGCTCTCTCCCCCTCCTCTGTGAGGCCTTGGCACTGGTTCTCAGCCTGGTGAGTCCCCCATTCTACCCTTGTCATCACGCTCTGTTGCTGTCAGCCACGGCTCAGCTCCA
The DNA here is from genome assembly GCA_006408695.1 of Aepyceros melampus. NCBI lineage: Eukaryota > Metazoa > Chordata > Mammalia > Artiodactyla > Bovidae > Aepyceros > Aepyceros melampus. The sequence goes on from SJXQ01011742.1 coordinate 72,756, forward strand.
TCTCTGGAGAGATGTGCCTTTGCTCCCATCCGGATTTATTTGCCCAGCCATCCTAGTATATGCATTTTGCTTTGCTGCTAATTGTTTTCTATGATGCTTTTCCTAGTAACTGATGCTGGCTTTCACACCTTCTGACCTGAGTATTTAAAACATTTTCCAGGCTCCTCAATTTACTGTCAGTAACCCCTTTTTATCTGTTGTGTCTTTGATATTTTACACTCTTTCCTCTGTTTAGTTTTTCCTTCTATTTAAAATAAAACCAATTTAGCCAGCAGATCTCCAGATGGCAGGGCTAAAGTTTGGAGTCCACTGTGTTTCTGCCCTATTTGCAAGGATCCTGCTAGTGGCAGTGACTCAAGTGTTAAGGCTATAGATGTACATTTCAAACTCAAGACATTTCCCAACTCAGCTCTGGAGAAACTGGCACATGCCCCTGGGATGTTAAGAAGTCAAGAGCCTAATGGTGTTGAATGACTTTGGAGTTACTGATAGAGTAGAATGTTTACTGCAAATGAGGGGTGGAGTGTTTGGCAGGTTTCTAGGGACTTGTAAGAGCTGAGAAGAACACAAAAAGAAACATGATAAAAATTAGACCAAGAGTTGGATAAAAGATGATCAAACAGTGAAAGTGAAAGTCGCTCAGTTGTGTCCGACTCTTTGTGACCCCGTGGACTATAGTCCATGGAATTCTCCAGGCCAGAATACAGGAGTGGGTAGCCTTTCCTTTTCCAGGCAGTGTTGAAGCCTAAATCAGTTTGAAAAGTGTTCAAAATTGACCCCCACCTGGAAGGAGCCAAGAAGAAGGAGCACCTGGCTAGTTAGTAATTTTTGGATAGGTGATGGGAACAGGTTACCTCAGTGGCTGCTACTGTATTCTTGTATGTGAAAACCAAAGGTGTCTAGACCTATCCTCAAAGAGTAGTGTTGTATTTTACGCTGAATGACCTTTATTGAAAAGCAAGGCCAAGTGCAAATAATGACGGTTCAAAACACAATTCAAATCCTTGTGGTCAGGCAAGAGAAGGAATCTATATAAGGAGTCAAAGTTATTAACACAAATTATCATGTAGAAGGCAGGGAGAGGAGTTGTCAAAAGACAGGGCAGGAGTGACTCCAGGGCTGACAAGTGTATAGCTGTTGTTTATTCACTGAGGGCAATCTTGTAAGTTAAAAACAACTGGGGAAAAAACACGTTTGGTGAGAGTTTGCATAAGCCAGTCCACATGGCTATCTGACTTCTTTTAGAAATAATAGTCTACAGTCTCAGGGCAGAAGAAGCAAAAGAGAGAAGTGAGGAGTTTCAGGCTTTGAAATTGTCCTGGCAGATAATTGGAAGTGTTCGAGGTAAAGTGATTAAAGAGATTATTGGACTAGAAAACTCATGGTTGATAAAATGAGGTTCTGACTTTCTAAGAGAGACTAATTGCTAGGAAATAATTCTTATGGGGGGGTAGTAAATGATGGTATAAATTCTTAAATAATTCTAATAAGATACCACCAAGAAATAAAATAAGATCTCTCTCATTTGGAATCTACCCTCCAAAAATCACAAAGTAATTTGACCCTCCTCTCTGTTTTATTTCAACTTTTCATATCTTCTTTTATACTGTAAAGGAAGTTTGCAGATTAACTTTTCATTTACTTTTATAATGGAATGTAGCTCTGTGAGAGGTTTAAAGATATGGTACATGTGAGAAATATACCCTCTACATTATTCATGTAACAGTCATGAGCTAGAAGAAGTTTTATATTCTTGACACACAGCTGTATGAATATAGCAAAAATGACTGGTCAGTCCAACTTGATGTCTGCTTGGCAACATCCCTGGGGTCATGCATGAGTGAGAACTTGGAGCCCTAAATTTATTAGCATTTTGGTATTAACATGAATCATAGCAAGTCATATTTTATGGTTTCATGTTTAATTCAATCATAGGATATAGACAGGGATTATTTTAAATATGGATAAAGAAAATACGTGGAAAATTTCTAGTTTCTGTGCTCATTGTAACTAGCTTCTCTATACAGTTCAGAAGCATGATTTTGGGCTGAACTTTCTAGAAGTTGACTTGTATTAGCTGAGTAACTTCCCGGTCCCTTCTTCACTTGTTTCTCGTAATCTAAACCACCAGTCTACACAAGTAGCATAATAATACTTGGATTAGAAAGCATGACATTCTTTGTCACAAACTTTTACAGTGAAATTTGGGGCTATGACATGGCCTTTTTTTGTTGTCCAAACAAGTGTGAGCCATAGATAAATGAACAAACTGCATATCTGAAATGCTACTTTATGAACAAGTTTTAAAATTTACTGCCTACAGCCTATATCTGACAAGTATTTCTTGTGAAAATAATAATTGAACTTTAGAAGTCATTTTCAATCTCTACACATAGTTAATAAAGTAATATCCCTTAAGTTAGAAAATAGTGAAGATGTTAAAAATTTAAGGTGTTCTTAAATGATAAAGGACAAATTTGAACTAGCGCTTGTTTGACACTATGAAAAAAACCTTAAATTTTATCCATGACCCACACGGCACACAATTAGTGCCACTTAGCTAAGAAGGACTTCTCTTGTGTAACCAGCTAAATTACTCTGGCTACCAGGCCTCTATTTTCTGCTTGATATCTGGTGGTTCTTTCCCAGGTGCCTGCTCTTTGTGTTTTCTACAGACTTTTCATCTTCAGTGGCCACCTGGTTCGTATTTCTTTTGTTTGAGTCTAGCTCCCATCTCCCACTGTTCTGAATAGTTTTGCAGAGATCAGCATATTCTATTTCTTGCTGAATGCCTCCCTTTCTCTGAGTTACATTTTGTTGTTTTTGTGCTCTCATTTAATCTTTTTTCCTTGCCTCTTTTCTAATTAACTCCATCGTTGCCTCCTTCATTATGCTTGTAATGAGGTCACTGAGGTGTTCCTGAAATTTCTGCTTTTCCCATCTGCTTCAGGGTTCCAATTTGTGTTCTTTGGAATTCTAAAGTTTTTCTTTTGTTTAATAGAAGCTTCCAATAAGGCTAAGTCTGGGGTGCCCTCTTTTCCTTCATCAGTTCACATGAAAACTTTCAAGATTATTCAGGCTCTCAATGGTGTAAAAGGCATCATTTTCTCTAGCATAGAAATGGAGTTAGAAACAACAACAGTTGAGCTACACAGAAAATTTAAATATCTTTTGAAAGAGTGTGAAGTCTGTTCTTCCAGATTGCAAGTAGATGCAGGTGAGAAATTTCAGAAAGACACTTTTATCCACACTTGGACGTGAAGGGTATGTAGCTAACACAACAAAATGAATTTTAAAGGAAATTTGCAAATAATATATTTTAGGGGAAAAGTTTCTTAACTTTTTTTTTTCTTTTTTTGCTCCTGGAGCATTATTTTCATATAGAATTTTCAGTAGACTACTGTTTAGCTTTTGCTGTGGACTGCATTCTGTATCCCACTCTCCCCAAATTCCTATGTTGAAGTCCCACCCGCAATGTGGCTGTGTTTTTCAACAGGGCCTGTAAGAATGCAATGAAGGCTGAATAGATCATCAGGGTGGGGCCCTGAACTGATAGGACTGATCTACTTATAAAGGGGAAGAAGCCAGACCTTTCTTTCTCTTTGTATGTGCTGTGAGGAAAGGCCACATGAGGACAAAGTGAAAAGGTGGTCATTTGTGAGCCAGGATGAGAGTTTTTATCAGAAACCCTGGCTGAACCCAGCCAGAACCTTAGTCTGAACTTTTCAGCTTCCAGAATAGTGAGAAAATAAATTTTTGTTGTTTAAGCTACCCAGGCTATGGTATTTTGTTATGACACCTAAACAGACTAATGCAGTCATTAGAAGTAATTCTTTAAACAGAGAAGCACTCATGTAGTTTGTAAAGCACGACGCTAAACTAAATACATTAAGATTTTAATCCAGAGTATAGGAGAAATTGGAACCCTCATACGTTGCTGGTGGGAATATGAAATGGTATAGCCACTTTGAAAGCAGTTCAGCAGTTGTTCATAATGTTAATTGTTGAGTTACCATATAACTCAGCAGCAGCTCTACTCCTCTGTATATACCCAAGAGAAATGGAAACATATATCTACATAAAACTTGTGCTTGAATGCTTATGGCAGCATTATTTCTAATAGCCAAAAGGTGGAAACAACTGAAATATCCATCTATTGATGAATGGATAAATAAAATACAGTATACCCATATAATGAGATACTATTCAGTGATAAAAAAGAATGCAGTACTGACACATGCTACAACATGGATGAGCTTTGCAAATATTATAATGAGAAACAAGTCACAAACACTACATATTGTATGATTCCATTTATATGAAATGCCCAGAATAGGCAAATCCATAAAGCAGAAAGTTCATTAGTGGTTGCCTGGGACTGGGGGCTGGGCCACTGGAGAAAATAGGGAGTGGTTGCTAATTAAATGAAGATGATTGGGAGAGGGGAGTGTGGAAATTGGGGGAGGATGAAAATGCTATAATGTTAGATATGGTGATGGTTGCACTACCCTGTGGACATACTAAAAAACAAATGAATTATACATTTGAATTGGTGAATTATATGATATATGAATTATATGTCAATAAAGCTGTTAAAAAGTGTACACGATTCAGAATGAGTAGCACTGACATATATACACTACCATGTGTAAAATAGCTAGTGGGAAGCTGCTGTATAGCACAGGGAGCTTAGCTCGGTGCTGTGTTGAGCTAGAAGGGTGGGATGAGGGGTGTGGGAGAGAGGCTCCGTAGGGAGAGGATCTATGTATACTTATAGCTGATTCACACTGCAGTACAGCAGAAATCAACACAACATTGTAAAACAATTATCCTCCAATTATAAAGCAAACTTTTAAAAAAGTTAAAAAAATATTACACATTTGTGCATAAGCATGTACAGAGAAGCACACTATAAAGAAATACATCACAATATTAATAAAAAATTTTTAAAGATAATTTTACTTATTTATTTACTTTTGGCTGAGCTGGGTTTTAGCTGCTGGATGGGCCTCTCATTAATGTAGCTTCTCTTGTTGCAGAGCACGGCTCTAGATAGCAAGGACTTCGGATGTTGTGTCATGTTGGCTCAGTAGCTGTGGCTCCTGGGCTCTAGAGTAACAATAGTTGTGGCTTTCAGGAGTTGTGATACTCGGGCTTAGTTGCTCTGTGGCCTGTGGGATCCTCCTGGATGAGGGATTGAACCCATGACTTCTGCATTGGCAAGTGGATTCTTTACCACTGAGCCACCAGGGAAACGCCTTAATAAAATGTTTATGTATGTTTTTGGTGGATTTTCTACTTCCTTCTTCATGCTTTTTAATTTTTTTCAAATTTTCTATATTGAATATACATTTTAATGACCAGGAAATAAATAAATGTTTAACAAAGTAAGTGTTCTCAACTTTCATGCCCAGTTAGTGAAGAATTTAGAGTCTGGACTTGGGGTAGTAAATTAAAGGAGTAACAAGGTGTGTTTATATAGGCTTCTTGGCCCCAAATTCCCTATCTTTGATGATGAGTGTCTTTCTCCCTTCAGATGTAGGAGGCGATCTGTTCACATGATAGTAATTTTCCTGATTTCAGGGAGACAGAAAAGAGAGTCATTGTGTCCCTCTTAAGCTGGCTGTTTATTGAGTAACCTTAATTCAAAAGAATTAATATTCCATTGAGGCATATTTTGAGATGACCTACCATGGGCCCAAACAATTGGCCTTAGACGTAGAAATACCAAATTATGTTAATGCCAAACTAACAATGTTAAGAGGCAGTAATCAAGCAAAACCATTTATTTAGGGTCAAAGAATTGCAATTTGTGTTACACAGATTTGGGTAGCAACTGAAATAGTGTCACCCTGGGAAGACAAATCATGGGCTTTAAAAACCAAAAAAAATAAAAATAAAAAAGAATGTCTATGAATTGCTCATAAAGAATTTTGATTGGTGTTGGCAGCAGAAAGTTGTCTTGGCTAAAACATGATTTTTTGCTAAGGCTATCACTAAGCTAAATTTGTTATTGGAACCAGTTGCACTTATTCTTCCCTTGGAATATTTGCAGTTTGACCCAGTTCTAAGGTTCAAGTTTTACCAGTGAGGACAGGCATAAGGTCCACTTCCTTAATGGCTCTGGGCTCCATTAAAAAAAAAAACCTGACCTAAGTGACTCCATTTTATTTAATATTTTCCATTAATAATAATAAAAGCACAAACTGCTTTATTTGGTGTCAGGCACTGTACTATGTGTTTTATCAGAATTATCTCATTTAATTTTTGAAATCTTGGAAACAGATTTCTGTGAGTTGGAACTCCATCACTGACTCAGGTACATATGATCTTGACTTCCAGAGTGCTCCTGCTCACCTTCTGAGCTGTTCTGGTTATCATCATACTGGCTTTCCATCAGTTCCATCTACATGCCAGTTCCTCCTCACTCAGGGCCTTTGTGTATGCTATTCTCACTGTCTGGAATGTTCCACTTACCCGCTACCTTCTACCCCCAACTCAAAACCAATTTTCTAGTTAACATTTACTTATAGATTTTAGTTTCAATGCCCTCTTCTCAGGCTTTCCTTATCCCCAAATCCAGGTGAGATCAATTATTTCATGATGTTATTAACACTATGTACCTTTGTTTCCAAAATAATCTCAGTTATACATATATGGTATTTGTGTGTTTATTTGGATCAGGTGATTTCCTACATTAGGTTGTACATTTATGGCCATAGGAACCATGCTTAGGTTTCAATTTTATGTATTTATTTAATTTTGATCATTATTATCTTCCTAGCACTTAGCACATTATATAGCATATAGTAGCTATTCAATTGATATTGTTTGGAAAGATTTTGAACTTGGAGACATTCACTTTCCCTGTTTACTTTTGAGAGTTCATCAGTTTGCAGTGCTTCTCTCACCACATCTGTGTCATCCGTTCCTGGTACTTAGAGTGACCATGGGCATCCAATAATTTATGGTACTTGGGGTTTTTCTGGAACAATAACAGTCACCATGCTACTGTGACTTCCAGCTTCTGTCAGCTTCCAGGATTCACTCCTATCCTTGTTACTAGCATTTCTCCAATGAGAACAAAGGCTTTTAATTTTGTAGTTTCATGATCAAACAGAGAGATGTGTGCCTTTGAGTTGACCACTATTCAAGTCAAAACCCAGAACAGTTATTTTTGAGACAAAAAGACGAGAAATGATCAAAGTCTAGGAATTTTTAGTGCAAATAAGTGTTGGTTCATGCATTTTAAAAGCATGACATTCATAATATCAGAGTGCAAGATGAAATTGCTAATGTAGAGATTATAGTTCAAGAAGGTAGTAAAACTTTCAGCTTCAAAGGCAGGAGAGACCAGCAACTTGATCACTTCTCTCTGTCTGCTTGAGGAAAATTTAAAAAGGAAACAGAAAAAGAGACATCTCTGAATTGGGTTTTCAAAAAGTCAAAGTTACAAAATTGAATCTACTTTAGGTTTTTCGTTATGTAAAAATATTCTATGTATATAAGAGGGAAATGACAAGATGAAAAATTTTTTTTGAGGTAACAAGATTATAGGTGAATGTTTTCCTTTATTTAATTTTGACTTACATTCACATTGTCATAATCAATATGAACATATTTTTTAAGGGACTCCAAATCTTCTGTAGTTCCAAGTTATAATTACTGTGTATTTACTATGTGCTGAGTTCCATATTATATCATTTTAGTTGTTCCCAATGACAACGCTAAGAGGACTATGTTGAATAGGTTACAAAACAAAAGATAGAAATTTGCTCCTGGTCTTGTACCTTGGGAGAGGTAGCTCTGCGATTTGAACCTTGCTGGATCTGACTCCAAGCTTAGTTTTGATCCATTGTCCTATCCCTTACTTTTGATCCCTCGACCTTCTTTTTGAGTTGCTTGACACAATTTCCTCAAAGACTTTACAAATTCCTTGACACTGACAAAAGTATTTCTTCCTCTGCTGTTTTATTACAATTAATTACTTCAAGAAATATTTGTTAAACTTTTGTTATGTGCAAGTGATTGTTTTGGTTGCTGGATGAACATAGTGAACCCATTGGCCAAAGTCTTTACTCTTAGGCTATTAGAGTGGAAGAAAGACAATAAACTCTCAAAATAGCAAATAAAAAACTATAAGGTCACATTGATATGTAGAGAATGAATGTTGGTTAGCTAATAGTGACTCGTTTTGGATCCACGAAGCGGTTTACTAAATAACATTAATGTGAAGCCCACTGTGAGGAGGAAACATCAGAACTGAGACTCGAATGACAAGAATGCTTTCAGTTGAGGAGCAACTTTTTCCTAAGGCCCTCTGGCGGAAACCAGCACAGTATGTTCAAGCAGTAGAAACAAGACCAGTGCTGTGAAAGCATGAAAGATGGAGGAAGAAGTAGGGAGGAGCAAGATCATGTAGGGATTTGTAAGCCAGAGTAAGGAAAACGAATCTTAGTTTAATGGACATTGGGAGTCATTGGAAGATTTCACGTAAAAAAAATATTTTCTGGCTGCTGTGTGGAAAATGGATGGTAGGGGAGCAAAAATAGAAGCAAGAAGATGAGCCGGAAGGCTGTTAAGATATTCCCACACACTGACACTGAGAGCTGATGGTGTTTTGATGGAACAGTGGTCTCAGACTGAAGTATTCAACCGAATCACCAGGAGGGCCTGTTAAATCACAGGCGGAGGCCCTTTCCCTTCCCATTTCCATCAGGCATCTGACTCAGTGCATTTTGGATAGGGCCTGAGAACCATCCAGTCGTGATGCTGATGTTGACCCTCCAGTGGGCAAAAGTAATAGTAATACAGACAAAAGGGGAAAGATTCAAAATGTATTTTAAAATTGGAGTGACAGAACTTGCTGATGGGTTCAATTTTGGAAGTGGGAAAAGAAAAATCAACCCCTAGAATTTCGGAGAAGTAAGGGAGGGCTTTTCAGTGAGAGGAGAAGGAGTAGTTTTTAGTGGAATAGGAGTAAGGGAAGATTCAAGATTCAATTAAATTAAGGGAAAATCATGAGGACTTTATATTTTATACCTTCATAGTGGATTGTATTAAATATACAGTGATTATGGTGATTTGAATCCTTTCATTGAATGGATGCGGATGAGTGGTTGGTGCAGGGGAAATAGCTTGGGCAGGTCCCAACTAAATGGGGACCCGAATAGGGACTGGAGCTAAAGAGAGCATGGTGTAGCTGTTGGGAACTGGACATATGGTTCAAGCCAGGAGAAGTGACCAAAGCCATGTCAGAAATAACCATGGAGGATCCTATATGACAGGCTTGGTTGGCATTTTCGTCTAGGACATGTGAGTTGCAAAGTGCTTTGATGAACCAGGCCAATTTGTAGGATGAGTGGCAAGACAGGAAACTGTTTATTAATAATATGTGAGATAATGATAACAACTAACCTTTACTGAGTGCATAGTGTTTGATAAGCATTGCTAACTGCTTTATATAGATTATCTAGTTTAACTCTTTCAATACCCTATGCCTTACATGTCTCCTGAGAAACCTGTATGAGGGTCAAGAAGCAGCAGTTAGAACTGGGCATGAGACAACTGACTGGATCCAAACTGGGAAAGGCGTACATCAAGGCTGTATGTTGTCACCCTGCTTATTTAACTTCTGTGCAGAGTATGTCAAGAGAATGCTGGACTAGATGAATCACAAGCTGGAATCAAGATTGCCAGGAGAGATATCAACAACCTCAGATATGTAGATGATTTCACACTAATGGCAGAAAGTGAAGAGGAATTAAAGAGCCTGTTGATGAGGGTGAAAGAGGATAGTGAAAAAGCTGGCTTAAAACTCGACATTCAAAAAACAAAGATGATGGCATCTGGTCCCATCACTTCATGGCAAATAGAAGGGGAAAAAGTGGAAACAGTAACAGACTTTATTTTCTTGCGCTTCAAAATCACTGCAGACAGTGACTGCAGCCATGAAATTAAAAGATGCTTGCTCCTTGGAAGAAAAACTATGACAAACCTAGACAGTGTATTAAAAAGCAGAGGTGTCACTTTGATGACAAAAATCCATATAGCCAAAGCTATGGTTTTCCTAGTAGTCATGTATGGTTGTAAGAGTTGGACCATAAAGAAGGCTTAGTGCTGAAGAACTGATGGTTTCGAATTGTGCTGGAGAAGACTCTTGAGAGTCCCTTGGACAGCAAGGAGATCCAACCAGTCAATCATAAAGGAAATCAACCCAGAATATTCATTGGAAGGACTGATGCTGAAGCTCCAATACTTTGGCTACCTGATGCAAAGACTGACTCACTGGAAAAGACCCTGATGCTGGGAAAGATTGAAGGCAAAATGAGAACAGGGTGGCAGAGATTGAGATGGTTAGATATTAATAGCACCACTGACTCAATGAACATGAAATTGAGCAAACTCTGGGAGAAGGTGGAGGACAGGGAAATGTTGCAGTCCATTGCATTGCAAAGACATGGACATGACTTAGCAACTGAATAACAGTAACAGATATCAGAAGAACTTTCTCTACTCTCATAACACTTCTGATATAAAATTTGTGGGGTTTTGGTAGCAAGTATTAGTAATTTTCCATTTCTTGATGGATGCCAAGTGGGTGGATGCCCTACAATTGTGTGTGTGTGTGTGTGCTAAGTTGCTTCAGTCATGTCTGATTCTTTGGGACCCTATGTACTGTAGCCCACCAGGCTCCTTCTGTCTATGGGATTCTCCTGGCAAGAATACTAGAGTGGGTTGCCATGACCTCCTCCAGGGGGTCTTCCAAACCCAGGGATTGAACCCAAGTTTCATATGTCTCCTGCATTGGCAGGCAAGTTCCCTACTAATAGTGCCACCTGGGAAGCCTGCCCCACAATTAACTTAACCCAGTTCTGACATTATTATCCGACTAGAGTTAGAGAAGACTTCACAGGTTAAGGGCTAAATCCCCAGAAGACTTCCTCCCCTCCCCAACCCTCGCCAATTCAGACACCAATCAAAGGTCCCAGGTTGTCAGCAGCAGTTTGGACTGATGCACTATAAATTGCAGATTCCTGAAGTCCCCCTTTCAGGTTTGATCACTTGCTAAAATGGCTCACAGAACTCAGGAAACTGCTTTACTTACTATTAATATTTTAAGGGGGTCTTCCAAACCCAGGGATTGAACCCAAGTTTCATATGTCTCCTGCATTGGCAGGCAAGTTCCCTACTAATAGTGCCACCTGGGAAGCCTGCCCCACAATTAACTTAACCCAGTTCTGACATTATTATCCGACTAGAGTTAGAGAAGACTTCACAGGTTAAGGGCTAAATCCCCAGAAGACTTCCTCCCCTCCCCAACCCTCGCCAATTCAGACACCAATCAAAGGTCCCAGGTTGTCAGCAGCAGTTTGGACTGATGCACTATAAATTGCAGATTCCTGAAGTCCCCCTTTCAGGTTTGATCACTTGCTAAAATGGCTCACAGAACTCAGGAAACTGCTTTACTTACTATTAATATTTTGTTATAAAAGATACATGTATAGTCAGGCCACTCAGGTTAGCTGTTCTTTTGTCTTCTGTACATTCCCTGCCCAACATGTGCCTGCTTCAACTATTTTATAAGACTGAAAGGGGCGATGAGGGACAACCCCTCTGTTGGTTTCCTGGGTAACTGATGAGCCAATCTGATGTCAAATCCCCTATAAGTGGTAACCTCCCCAGTCCCCTGGGAGTGAAGACTGCTACCTTGTCCTGCTGGCCATCTGCCACACACAGTGGAGTGTGGCTCCAGAACCTTGCTTCAGACGTGAAAGATCCCCCATCCATTAAACCACTGATGGCTCGGTTGCTGACTCCCAGCTCTTTCTTTGGTCTCGAAGCTGAGTGAGTACAGGGCTTGTAGGCTTGCAGAGTGCAGCCCAACAATACAACTCAGGAAGAGCCAAATGGAAATGATGCGTTAAGATTAGATATGTGGGGAAGGGGTGTTTCCATGCCTTGTCTGGATACGTCACACTTCCAGGAACATGTCTTCACAAACACCCCCAGACCACTTTGGTTAGTAGAGCTTTTATGGAGGATTCATTAGGTAGGTACAACTGATTAAATCATTGTGCAGTAGTGGTTAACTCAACTTCCATCCTCTTTCCCACCTTGAGGTTCGGATTTGGGCTATAAGTTCCATTTCTCATCACATTGTTGGTTCTCCTGGCAACTAGTCCTCCCATCATTAGGGGCTAACCAAAAGTCACTTCATTAGCATAAACTCAGATGTGGTTGAAAGGGGTTTGTTATTTAGCAGTAAAAGACATTGCTTTCACATTTACCACTCTTCAGCTACTTCAGGAGCCAGGGACAAAAACCAATATAACAAAACACACTCCTTTTACCTTCATCATTTAGGAAATTACAAGGATTTTAAGAGTTCTGGCCAGGAATTAGGGAAGAAGAGCAAAATGCATATCACTTATTATATCACAATTTCATACCCTATGAAATTGGTATCATTATTAATATCTCAGTTTTATAGATGAGGAAACTTACATGAAGTCACATAGCTAGAAATCTATAGAGCTGGGATATATACTCGGGTTCTGTTGAATTTCTATATATTTTAGATTTTTATCTGTACAAGTTTAAAACAAATATTTTATTGGGAGGATTAAATAGCTTTATGTTTCCTAGTCTGTAAAGTGTTTAATATCAGCATCAGTTGGAGACATACCTCCCTGATCCTGTTCTTCTTATGGCATTACTTCTACTGAAAATTCTAGATCCAGATATATCATTGATAGCTCCTCTTCCAGGAATGTAATTCATTATATGCTTGAGGACTATTTGTATCTTCAGTATAGAATTAGCTACAGTTGATATCACCATGTTTTTAAAGTGTCAATACATTAATTATATCTATGAAAGTGTTAAATTTCCTTGAGAAGACTTTTCTTTTTAAATGTTTTTGCTTCCCGGTAAAGGGAAATCCACACATTCTGAGATGCCAGGCTGTTTATCTACTTCCCCTCCTGTTCCTTTGTCTAATGTCTTTCATCTTGTCCCCTGTTTCTCATACCCTCACCTTCCAGAATGATGTTTCCAGGGAACACAGGAAGAGAACAAAAGATAGTCAAAACACATGACCCCTGAAAGATTAAGTGTGCCTTTATCTTCTGTGCTGCTCCGGACACCACCCTCTGCTTATGACACATCACTCTCCTGAACCTTGTCAGCTAGTACAGCCCCTGATTGTCCCTATGCAGACAGATAGGAGAATTTGACAGGCTTCCCTGGGGGACTGGAGAAACAAGAAAGATATTTTCTTAACACATTAAATTTCATGGCATTTTTTTTTGTTGCCCAGAGAAACTTTTCAGGATTGTTCATTTGTTATTTTCCCCAAGTCTCTGAATGAGTTATTCACTTTAAAACTTGAGAAACTGAGCAAGTTTGGGAACACTGAGGAACTCATGAGCTGAATATAGGCTCTCTGAGGGCAGGGAGATATAATATAATATAATAGCTTTATTAAAGAAGTAGATCATTTTACAGTACTATGTTATGTTAGATAGTCATTTAATAAATATTATTCAGTTATTTCAACTTCATAGAAACTGCTTTGCAGACTGCAGCAAAGACCACAGATAATACAAGACACTTTATCACTTGCAGTCTGGGCTTTATTTCTATAGAAAGGACTTTCAAATATACCATATGTTTACAATTCTAAAAAATACTTAAAAATATCTGACTCTCTTTATTCTATGTATTTTTTACTTAAAGACAGTGTTATAGAAATGTCTAGTGAAGCATGTTTTGTTTGGGTATTGATTTGGATTAAATGGAAAAACAAGAAAATCCCGTTAGTCAAGTAAATACACAGAAATATGCTTGGGGAATGGGAGGTGCTCAGCAGAAATTCTTGTTTCTAAATATTTCTCCAATAGTACAGATAGGTTTCCAATATGTCTCCATTAACTGTGAGGAGTCACTAATTTAAATGTAATCTCCTGGGAGTAGCATCAAGTTGTCATTAGCAATTGATGCTGGAGATATTTGATATCTAATTAAGAGTAGGAGGTAATGAGAATGAAGTCCAGGGGAGTTTGGAGCAGGAATGGAGATAAAGCATGTTCATGGTGCAAGCTTTTCATGGAGATGGACTGAAAAGAGTAAGAAAAATACAAAAAAATCTTTCCCAAGGGGGCATACTGAATCTCCCATTCTGAGAGAGGCTCTATTGTTTAAAATCCCTGCTGACAGGGAGGTGGTATGCATTTTAACTATACCACCTGTTCCAGTGTTTCCTTTCTGACCAAAGCAATTTCTTTTGTTTAGAGGAGGGAGTAAGGGTGATGAACCTGACACAAGGGCAGCTAAGCTATTCAACAGGTGAGTCAATGACCTATGGCATCAGTTCAGTTCAGTTCAGTCGCTCCTTCATGTCCGACTCTTTGCGACCCCATGAATCGCAGCACTCCAGGCCTCCCTGTCCATCACCAACTCCCGGAGTTCACCCCGACTCATGTCTATCGAGTCGGTGATGCCATCCAGCCATCTCATCCTCTGTCGTCCCCTTTTCCTCCCGCCCCTAATCCCTCCCAGCATCAGTCTTTTCCAATGAGTCAACTCTTTGCATGAGGTGGCCAAAGTATTGGAGTTTCAGCTTTAGCATCAGTCCTTCCAAAGAAATCCCAGGGCTGATCTCCTTCAGAATGGACTGGTTGGATCTCCTCGCAGTCCAAGGGACTCTCAAGAGTCTTCTCCAACACCACAGTTCAAAA
>SJXQ01011742.1:88480-99565 GCA_006408695.1 Aepyceros melampus
GTCCAACTCTCACATCCATACATGACCACTGGAAAAACCACAGCCTTGACTAGACGGACCTTTGTTGGCAAAGTAATGTCTCTGCCTTTTAATATGCTGTCTAGGTTGGCCATAACTTTCCTTCCAAGGAGTAAGCGTCTTTTAATTTAATGGCTTCAATCACCATCTGCAGTGATTTTGGAGCCCCTCAAAATAAAGTCTGACACTGTTTCCACCATTTCCCCATCTATTTGCCATGAAGTGATGGGACTGGATGCCATGATCTTTGTCTTCTGAATGTTGAGCTTTAAGCCAACTTTTTTCACTCTCCTCTTTCACTTTCATCAAGAGGCTTTTTAGCTCCTCTTCACTTTCTGCCATAAGGGTGGTGTCATCTGCATATCTGAGGTTATTGATATTTCTCCCAGCAATCTTGATTCCAGCTTGTGCTTCTTCCAGCCCAGTGTTTCTCATGATGTACTCTGCATCGCATGGCCTAATACAAAATGAGTTTACCCAATTAGATTCTCCCTTTTAGTTATTTGAGCAGTTATTTCTCTCTTTTAGTAATTGGACAGAGTTAAGAGCTGGAACTTGAAGTATGCTGTGGTGTGAAGTTGGCACCATGGTAGGCCATAAGGAAACTGAAGATTTTATGGAACTTACATTTTGAATAAATTAAAGAAGGTAGTGATTAAGACCATCTAGTCCAGGGAAGTTTGATGCAGACAGTAACTGGTTAATAACTGTGTGTAATTTTACAATAAACTTCCCTTATTCTTACAATGGCCTATGTGAGCCTCAGTTCAGTTCAGTTCAGTTCAGGTAATCAGTCATGTCCAGCTCTTGCAACCCTATGGACTACAGCATGCCAGGCTTCCTTGTCCATCACCAACTCCTGGAGTGTGCTCAAACTCATGTCTATCGAGTTGGTGATGCCATCCAACTATCTCATCCTGTGTTGTCCCCTTCTCCTCCTGCCTTCAATCTTTCCCAGCATCAGGTTTTTTTTTTTTTTTTTCCCAGTAAGTCAGTTCTTTGCATCAGGTGGCCAAAGTATTGGAGTTTCAGTTTCAGCATCAGTCCTTCCAATAAATATTCAGGACTGATTTCTTTCAGGATTGACTGGTTGGATCTCCTTGCAGTCCAAGGCACTCTCAAGAGGCTTCTCCAACACCACAGTTCAAAAGCATCAATTCTTCAGTACTCAGCTTTCTTTATGGTCCATCTCTCACATCCATACATGACTACTGGAAAAACCATAGCTTTGACTACATGGACCTTTGTCAGTACAGTAATGTTGTCTGCTTTTTCATATGCTGTCTAGATTTGTCATAGCTTTTCTTCCAAGGGGCAAGTGTCTTTTAATTTCATGGCTGCAGTCACCATCTGCAGTGGTTATGGAGCCCCCCAAAATAAACCTATCACTGTTTCCATTGATTCCCCATCTATTTGCATGAAGTGATGGGACCGGATGCCATGATCTTTCATTTGTGAATGCTGAGTTTTAAGCCAACTTTTTCACTCTCCTCTATCCCTTTCATTAAGAGCCTCTTTAGTTTCTCTTCACTTTTTGCCATAAAGTTGGTGATATATGAATATCTGAGGTTATTGATATTTCTCCTGGCAATCTTGATTCCAACTTGTGCTTCATCAAGCCTGACATTTACATGATGTACTCTGCATAGGAGTTAAGTAAGTAAGGTGACAATATACAGCCTTGACTTGCTCCTTTCCTAATTTGGAACCAGTCCGTTGTTTCACGTCCAGTTCTAACTGTTGCTTCTTGAACTGCATACAGATTTCTCAGGAGGCATATATGGTAGTCTGGTATTTCTATCTCTTTAAAAATTTTCTACAGTTTGTTGTGATCCACACAGTTAAAGGCTTTAGCGTAGTCAGTGAAGCAGAAGCAGATGTTCTTCTGGAATTATCTTTTTCTGTGATCCACCAGAAGTTGGAAATTTGATCTCTGGCTCCTCTGCCTTTTCTAAATCCCGTTTGAACATCTGGAAGCTCACCGTTCATGTACTGTTGAAGCCTGACTTGGAGAATTTTGAGCATTACTTTGCTAGCATGTGAGATGAGTGCAATTGTGTGGTAGTTTGAACATTCTTTGACATTGCCTTTCTTTGGGATTGAAATGAAAACTGACCTTTTCCAGTCCTGTGGCCTCTACTGCGTTTTCCAAATTTGCTGGCTCATTGAGTGCAGCACTTTCACAGCATCATCATTTAGAATTCAGAATAGCTCAACTGGAATTCCATCAACTCCACTAGCTTTGTTAATAGTGATGCTTCCTAAGGCCCACTTGACTTCACATGCCAGGATGTCTGGTTCTAGGTGAGTGATCACACCATCGTGATTATCTGGGTCATGAAGATCTTCTTTGTATAATTCTTCTGTGTATTCTTGCCACCTCTTCTCAATATCTTTTGCTTCCTTAAGTCCATACCATTTCTGTCCTTTATTGTACCCATTTTTGTGTGAAATGTTCCTTTGGTATCTCTTATTTTCTTGAAAAGATCTAGTCTTTCCTATTCTATTCTTTCCCTCTATTTGAGGAAGGCTTTCTTATCTCTCCTTGCTATTTTTTGGAACTCTGCATTCAAGTGGGTATATCTTTCCTTTTCTCCTTTGCCTTTCGCGTTTCTTCTTTTTTCAGCTATTTGTAAGGCCTCCTCAGACAACCTGTTTGCCTTTTTCTTGATCATTAGATGATCGAAACACTGGAGCCTCAGCGTCAGCATCAGTCCAATGTGTATTCAGAGTTAATTTCCCTTAAAATTGACTGGTTTGATCTCCTTGCTATACGAGGGAGTTTCAGAAGTCTACTTAGGTTTGTGACCATTATTCCACTAAATTCCTAGAAGTAAGAAATTTTAGATGTGAGAAGCAGACATTTAAGTGTATGCATTAAATCTGATAAGCTTACAAGCAATCTAATTTGAAAACCTCTCACACATTTCAGATTTCTCAGTCCTTTACTTTTCTGATCTAATCTTGTATGAAGATAAGTTCTTAGATGAAAAACAAATGAAAAGAACAAAGAAGTATGACAAGTTTTTTTACTTACAGGGATATTAGTAAGCTTTGGGAGACAACCACAAATTATCTGTAGCATTTGATCCCATTGGATATATGTAAGCATAATTTCTTCCAGATTTAGCTCAATACTACTATTGAGTAACACTAGGTTCTACCCAAACAATATATTAAGACATTTTATTTTTGGATTAACCTACTTTTGAAAGTATATCCTATAGAAAAATCTGCTGTTGGCATCATTCCTACATTTTGGTTTTCACAAATGATTAGCTGTACCATAGGATATGAAGAATAAATAAGAGCAAAAGATCATAAAATGAGACCATATTGTCCAAACATGCTATGTACGCCTTGGCAAACAGAATGCATATATTAAGACAAATCACATTTAACTTGCCAGGGAACTGGGTCAAACTGCATAGATTGACTCCTGTTGGACAAATCAGGAAGGGAAGCTTAACAGTGGTCCCCTTGAAGTAGGAAGACCATATAATTTATCATCCGGACTAGGACACTTTTGAAAGTGGTAGAGACACTACTAATAATTCAGTTCAGTTCAGTTCAGTCACTCAGTCATGTCTGACTCTTTGTGACCCCATGGACTGTAGCACACCAGGCCTCCCTATCCATTACCAACTCCTGGAGTTTACCCAAACTCATGTCCATTGAGTCAGTGATGCCATCCAACCATCTCATCCTCTGTTGTCCCCTTCTCCTCCCGCCATCAAACTTTCCCAGCATCAAGGTCTTTTCTAATGAGTCAGTTCTTTGCATCAGGTGGCCAAAGTATTGGAGTTTCAGCTTCAGCATTAGTCCTTCCAATGAATACCCGGGACTGATCTCCTTTAGGATGGACTGGTTGGATTTCTGTGAAGTCCAAGGGACTCTTAAGAGTCTTCTCCAACACCACAGTTGAAAAGCATCAGTTCTTTGGTGCTCAGGTTTCTTTATAGTCCAACACTCACATCCATACATGCCTACTGGAAAAACCATACCCTTGACTAGATAGACCTTTGTTGGCAAAATAGTTTCTGCTTTTTAATATGCTGTCTAGGTTGGTCATAACTTTCCTTCCAAGGAGTAAGCGTCTTTTAACTTCATGGCTGCAGTCACCATCTGCAGTGATTTTGGAGACCCGCAAAATAAAATCAGCCACTGTTTCCCCATCTATTTGCCATGAAGTGATGGGACCAGATGCCATGATCTTCGTTTTCTGAATGTAGAGCTTTAAGCCAACTTTTTTCACTCTCCTCTTTCACTTTCATCAAGAGGCTCTTTAGTTCTTCTTCACTTTCTGCCATAAGGGTGGTGTCATCTGCATATCTGAGGTTATTGATATTTCTCCTGGCAATCTTGATTCCAACTTGTGCTTCTTCCAACCCAGTGTTTCTCATGATGTACTCTGCCTATGAGTTAAACAAACACAGTGACGACTTCTTTCCTGTTTGGAACCAGTCCATTGTTCCATGTCCAGTTCTAACTGTTGCTTCTTGAACTGCATACAGATTTCTCAGGAGGCAGATATGGTAGTCTGGTATTTCCATCTCTTGAAAAATTTTCTACAGTTTGTTGTGATCCACACAGTCAAAGGCTTTAGCATAGTTAGTGAAGCAGAAACAGATGTTTTTCTGGAATTATCTTTCTTTTTCTGTGATCCAATGGATGTTGGCAATTTGATCTCTGGTTCCTCTGCCTTTTCTAAAATGAGCTTGAA
Source organism: Aepyceros melampus (assembly GCA_006408695.1). NCBI lineage: Eukaryota > Metazoa > Chordata > Mammalia > Artiodactyla > Bovidae > Aepyceros > Aepyceros melampus. Next base: position 93,222 of record SJXQ01011742.1, read on the forward strand.
CATCTGGAAATTCATGGTTCACATGCCATTGAAGCCTGACTTGGAGAATTTTGAGCATTACTTTACTAATGTGTGAGATGAGTGCAATTGTGCAGTAATAATTACACTATGTCAATCGATGTAAACTTGAAATTTTCCAGGAAATTGCAATGGCAACCCACTCCAGTACTCTTGCCTGGAAAATTCCATGGACGGAGGAGCCTCGTAGGCTGCAGTCCATGGGGTTGCAAAGAGTTGGATACGACTGAGCGACTTCACTTTCATTTTCACTTTCATGCATTAGAGAAGGAAATGGTGACCCACTCCAGTGTTCTTGCCTGGAGAATCCCAGGGATGGTGGAGCCTGGTGGGCTGCCATCTATGGGGTTGCACAGAGTCGGACATGCCTGAAGTGACTTAGCAGCAGTTACCCTATAAAGAAGCTAGTTTCCTCTGCAAAGTATCTTTTACCTAATGGCCAAAGAGCTAAAAGGTGGAAAGTCCTAAATTTGGAAAGAAGGATGTGATGTTCTAAAATCCAGATCTCTTGAAAATGCATACTATTAAAATGAAAGTCAACATATCAAGGATTTTTAATCTTTAGAGCCACAACCGCCAAATTTTAAGAGAGTTCACTTAGACATTGAGATCTTGCATGGGAATTTTACCCAACTTAAAAACAGTGCTTGGGGAATTCCTTGGTGGTCCAGTAGTTAGGTCTCCATGCTTTCACTGTCAAGAACCTGGGTTCTATCTCTGGTCAGGGACTAAACTCCTATAAACTGTGCAATGTGGCCAAAGAAACAAAAATGTTGCTTGGCTGCCAAGGTCTCCAGCTCACTTGCACCATACACACCAAACCTGAAGACTTTCTGGGCCAGGCCACATGCACCAAAATTATTATTATTTAAATTGAAGTAAAATTGATAAAAGATAAAATTCACCATTTTAATCATGATTTATTGGCTTTTTGTACACAGTGTGTACAATTATCACCATTATCTAGTTACAGAACATTTTCATTACCCTCAAAGGAAGCCTCATACCCATTAAGGAGTCAGTCCTCATTCCCTACTCTTCTCAGCCTCTTGCAACTGCTGAGCTATTTTCTGTGTCTACACGTTTGCTTTTTCTGTTTATTTCATGTAAATGAAATTATGTAATAAATGGCATTCTGTGTCTGACTTCTTTCACCTAGTGTAATGTTTTCAAGGTTTATTCATGTAGCATGTATTATTACTTCATACAGCGATACTCTTCATGGGTGAGTAATATTCCACCATGTATGTATCTGATATTTTGTTTATCCATTCATCTATTGATGGAAATTGGGTTGTTTCCACCTTCTGGTTATTTTGAATAGTATTTCTATGAATATTTATTTCAAAGTTCTTGTTTGAACAACAGATTTCAGGTTTTTTTTTTTTTGAGTGTATACTTAGGAGAATTTGAGTGTATACACTAGAATATCTAGTGTATACATAGAATGGTAATTCTATGTTCATCTTTTTGACAAACTCAGCAATTAGTTTTATAGACAGGACAGCTGTAAGAGGTCACGCAGGACCAAATACCTGTAAGAGGTCACGCAGGAGAGAGAGTTGAGGGTGGCCATCTAACCATGGGACCGTTTCCTCCAAAGACTGAGACCCTAAGATGTACATTACTTTCTAACACTTAGAGGGAATACATTTGTCTTGTTATTTGTAAGGTAAGCAGACTCCAGAAGGAAGCCTTAACACTTAATTACTTTCTCTACCAATAGGTTTCACCAAAGTGAAAGAGGAGAACAATGGGTTTATTTATTCAGTAAAACTAAGTAGAAAAGTAAGCAGGAGTTTTTGGTTAAGGATTTTCTCTAGGTCCTATGTTTTTCTCAGTGCTACTGAGTCTCTCTTATTTCTGAGGTTTATTTTGAGTTTAGCAAACCTCAAAATTTACAAAAGGAGAGATCACTATATTTTTTATTTTACATTTGTCAAACATCAATATCTTTCAGTGGCTGTTCTTTCAATATCTTAAGAACAGTTTATTTCCTTGTTTTGATAGGAAATTGCTAATATAAAAAGAAAGCATCTTAAAATAGACAGTATAAGCACATTGCCACTTTTCTCCCTTTAGAAGTATTATTTTATCCTTATAAAATCATTTTTATTGTTTCCTGCCCATGAAATGTTTTATTTACTAGAAATAAACTTTTTCTTTGCATAGGAACAGAGGAACCACATGTCTTTAGAAAGCTAGCAGATAGGAATCTGTGATTCTATTTTACCAATATTTCAGAAGTTTGAACAGAGGGTTGATTAGCTTCCAAAGTTAAATTGGAAATTTGGTGATTTACTTCAGTTCTTTTTGGAAGGAGAGTCTAAGAAATGAGTTTTATTCTGGATTTTCTTGTTTTTCACCTAATGAACTGATACAGAACACCTAGATGAGTTACCCATTCAATCACTACTTCTTATGATTAGATGGTGGTTTTAAATTGCTTCAAAGTTTTAACTCTGCATTTCTGAATGTTCATGCAACAGATTGATTATAGGTGAATCCTTTTGAGCTCATGTGTGATAATTTCTTTGCTTTTAAAATAGCCTTTTTGGATAAGTGAATATAAAAGAAATATTTATAATCATGATTATACATTGGTCAACTGATTATATTTCAATATTCCTTTATTCCACAATAACAAATGAAAATGTTCTTCATGATGCTTTTTATTAACAGAATTTTGAATCATTTTGTCTTTCCTCTATTGTGGCATTTATTTCACAAAACAACTTCACATTTATACTTCCAATCTTGATTCCAGCTTGTGTTTCTTCCAGTCCAGCATTTCTCATGATGTACTCTGCATATAAGTATTTCTCATGATGTACTCTGCATTCTTATGATTAGATGGTGGTTTTAAATTGCTTCAAAGTTTTAACTCTGCATTTCTGAATGTTCATGCAACAGATTGATTATAGGTGAATCCTTTTGAGCTCATGTGTGATAATTTCTTTGCTTTTAAAATAGCCTTTTTGGATAAGTGAATATAAAAGAAATATTTATAATCATGATTATACATTGGTCAACTGATTATATTTCAATATTCCTTTATTCCACAATAACAAATGAAAATGTTCTTCATGATGCTTTTTATTAACAGAATTTTGAATCATTTTGTCTTTCCTCTATTGTGGCATTTATTTCACAAAACAACTTCACATTTATACTTCCAACCAATCAACACACCTTTATTGATTAAATAAGACAATTATGATTTTCCTTTATTAAATTTCAAATGTTTCCTGTGTTATAAACTATCACAATCTGTAAATAATAATAAAAAATTCAAGATCATGATTAATAGAATGATTAGGGCAATGACAAGAGGAATGAACTAATGAGCAAAACTAGCACAGGTAATGTTCCATGTAGACAGAACGTGTGTATCACACACTGGATACCTTGCAAAGAAGTTGGAGGTTGGCACTTTGGTCAGATAATATTTTTATCATTTCGGAGACCCAGGTTGGTCATGTAGTGTGTGTGTGTTTCTGTGTATGTCTCTCTCTGTGTATTTATGTGTAATTAAAAAAAGATTCATGTTGATGTGTGGCAAAACCAATATAATATTGTAAAGTAAAAAAAAAAATAATAAAAAAAATTCTATGGGGTCAACAATGAGGTGCAGATTGTAATTTGTTCAAGTTCTTTTTTTTCACTGCAGTTTTGTTCAAACACTATCTTGTAAACCTTGAGGCCTGAACATAATACTTTGGTGTTCAATGTTGGGAAGAAGATGCTTAGCAAAGAAAAATCACCCTGAAGTACCAGACTCTTTTGACTGAGAAAGGAATAAAAATAACCAGGAAGAGGGAACCAGCAAAAGGGCAGCATCTACTTCGTTTTTTAAGGAACCACATCTCATGGATCCATTCATTAAAATTCCAAGGTCCCTATGCTTGATTTCTGTGAAGCTGCATTTTAACCCTATTAGATTGGAGTAGAGAAAGAGAGAGAGGGAGAAAAAGGGAGAGTAAGAGGGAAGGACTGAGGGAATGTCCCCGTTTTAAGTGTTTCACATCTACTACGTTGGATAATAACTACTACTGGGATTGTAAACTTTCAGGCACAGCAATGTATTTTTGAACATCTGAGACACTTGCTACATGCTGAAAACACCACGAAATAAAAATAATCTCTTCACACTTCCCAACTGGCTGTTTATCAACCTTTTCCCTTCCCACATTTATGCATGAAGTGTCCCTTCACAATCAGAAGCCCTGTGGTGTTTTTGGCTCTGATTTGGATGGTAATTTGCTTATTTTCAGAGTTAATGCAGAAAGTAAGGAAAAATGCAGTCCACTAGTGTGTTACATTTTGTAAAGAAAACAAGATTGCTAAATACCGCCATCCAGTATATTTTCCAAGCATTTATTTAAACCTTTGAATCAAAAATCAAACATCAAATTGAACAACTCCTCAATAAGAAGAGTTGGAAAAAAGTTGTCCCTGTATGTTTTATAGCAATTGACCCACTTATTTAATCTTTCTATAAACCCATCCTCTATCGAGCAACCTCAAAGGTGAAACACACACATAAGTATGCTTAAATAACCACAGCAAGTATTGAATATTGATTTTCCTGTTTTTCTTCTCCCCTAAAAGAAGAACAGTGTAGGATTTCTTTCCATGGCTGTGCGTATGGGTGTGTGTGTGTTGCAGATTTAACAAGCCTGACAATAGGAGATGAACAAAGTCAGTTACTGCACCAGGAGGGAGTGTGGTCTAGAAACTTGCTTTCAGGTTCATCAGGTACAAGTTTTTATAATGGATGCTGAGGGTGAATAACATTGCTAGTTTGTACATGAGCCTCAAGCTAAATATATGCTGTCTATCAGGGGGCTGTAAAGGACATGGTGTGGCTACTAAAGCAGACTTTTCTTCCTCAGGCAGGGAATGCTGCTGCTTGTACGGTTTTTCAGGAGCAAAATTTAGTGGTGGCTTGTAGGCTAGTAGTTTCAAGGAGATGTTTTATTTTGCTCAGAGCAGTTAATCAAATTGTGCCATCCTAGAATTAAAAGTTATCTTCTCTCTATTCATGTGCTGCTGCTGCTGCTGCTAAGTCACTTCAGTCGTGTCCGACTCTGTGTGGCCCCATGGACAGCAGCCCACCAGGTTCTTCCGTCCCTGGGATTCTCCAGGCAAGAACACTGGAGTGGGTTGCCATTTCCTTCTCCAATACATGAAAGTGAAGAGTGAAAGTGAAGTCGCTCAGTCATGTCCGACTCTTTGCGACCCCATGGACTGCAGCCCACCAGTCTCCTCCGTCTGTGGGATTTTCCAGGCAAGAGTACTGGATAGGGTGTCATTGCCTTCTCCTCTCTGTTCCTGTAAAACCAAGCAAATAATATATCCTGATGCTCTCTCTCTCCCCCATCTCTCTCTCTAAGTATAAAATGTGTATACATATATAATATACATAAAATATTAAAAAAAATGAAAGTGTTGCTCGGCTGTGTCTGACTCTTTGTGACCCCATGGACTGCCGCTGTCATGGAATTCTGTAAGCAAGAATATTGGAATGGGTAGCCATTCCCTTCTCCAGAGGATCTTTCTGACCTAGGGATTGAACCCAGGTCGCATATTCTTTACCGTCTGAGCCACCAGGGAAGCCCCCTTCTATATATAGGCAATTGTGCATTTATTCTATATACCTTTGTAAATGCATAGGAAAGAGTTTAGAAGAGGACACTTCTAACTGGTCACAGTGCTTACCTCTTGGAAGCTGATTTGAATTAGATAATCAAGTGGAACTTTACAGTTCTTCGTAATGTTTACAGTTTAGTGCAAATGCATAACTTAAGGAATTAAAAATTAAAATAATTTAAGAAATTATCTTTTCTAGGTGCTTGCCCTTAGAATACTTAAACTATTTAAGATACCCCCCTTTTTTTTTTAATGTAAAGAAACTATTTTTTTAGTGGAGAGCTTCATTTCTGGTTAAGCTCATTTGCTCAGTCATGTCTGACCCTTTGTGACCCTGTGGACTGCAGCACACCAGGCCTCCCTGTCCTAGAGCTTACTTAAACTCATGTCCATGTAGTTGGTGATGCCATCCAAGCATCTCATCCTATGGTGTCCCCTTCTTCTCCTGCCTTTAATCTTTCCCAGCATTAGAGTCTTTTCAAATGAGTTAGTTCCTTGCATCAAGTAGCCAAAATATTGGAGCTTCAGCTTCAGCATCATACCTTCCAGTGAATATTCAGGACTGATTTCCTTTAGAATTGACTGATTTGATCTCCTTGCAGTGCAAGGGACTCTCAAGAGTCCTCCAACACCACAGTTCACAAGCATCAATTCTTTGGTGCTCAGCTTTCTTT
>SJXQ01011743.1:0-14571 GCA_006408695.1 Aepyceros melampus
TATAATGAAAAGGACATCTTCTGGGGGTGTTAGTTCTAAAAGGTCTTGTAGGTCTTCATAGAACCGTTCAACTTCAGCTTCTTCAGCGTTACCGGTTGGGGCATAGATTTGGATTACTGTGATATTGAATGGGTTTGCCTTGGAAATGAACAGAGATCATTCTGTCGTTTCTGAGACTGCATCCAAGTACTGCATTTCAGACTCTTTTGTTGACCATGATGGCTACTCCATTTCTTCTGAGGGATTCCTGCCTGCAGTAGTAGATATAGTGGTCATCTGAGTTAAATTCACCCATTCCAGTCCATTTTAGTTCGCTGATTCCTAGATTGTCGACATTTACCCTTGCCATCTCTTGTTTGACCACTTCCAATTTGCCTTGATTCATGGACCTGATATTCCAGGTTCCTATGCAATATTGCTGTTTACAGCATCAGACCTTGCTTCTCTCACCAGTCACATCCATAACTGGGTATTGTTTTTGCTTTGGCTCCATCCCTTCATCCTTTCTGGAGTTATTTCTCCACTGATCTGCAGTAGCATATTGGCCACCTACTGACCTGGGGAGCTCCTCTTTTAGTATCCTATCATTTTGCCTTTTCAAAAGCTAGTATGAAACCTAGCTTGATATGTATATGAAACCTATACATATTGTTTTCCTTCCCCTGAGTTGGTTAGACTCTTATTGTCAAAGACTCCAGTAAGTTATGTGCTGTTGCTAAGTTGCTTCAGTTGTGTCCAACTATGTGTGACCCCATGTTCTGTAGCCCACCAGGCTCTCTGTCCATGGGATTTTCCTGGCACAAATACTGGAGTGGGTAGCCATTCCCTTCTCTAGGGGATCTTCCAACTCAGGGATTGAACTTGTGTCTCTTGCATCTCCTGCATTGGCAGGCAGGTTTTTTACCACCAGTGCCACCTTGGAAGCTCTATGTGCTGGTGAAACAGTTTGTTTTGAAGGCAGGCCTTGTTAAGAAGAACAGAGTTACCTTGGTATATTTCAAATGGTTACTTTTATCCTCCTGCCCTAAGTCCTGGAGGATTTTTCTGAGATATTTACTGTGAGAACCTGCTAAAGTTTCTGGAAGTAAAACTCACAAAGTGTGGGGACTCCCCTATGACCAGGCCCCTCTGGATTTTTAACTCTTAGACTAGTCCACATTTAGACTAGCCTCCAGCAATTTGTCAGTTATAGTACAGGTTTTTATTCCCTGGCAATAGTTCCTGTGGAGGTTTCTGTTTATAGGTTCTTGCCCCAGTAAGTTGTGATTCTCTGTATTCGCCTGTTAGTCTCTAATTTGGGATCATCACTTTGGCCTGTGACCTCATTTCTCTGATGAATCTAAAAGAGTTGTTGATTTTTTAGTTTGGTCAACATTTTACTTAGAATGGAGTGATGTCTTCCAAGTTCCTTATGTTCCTGACTAGAAACTGGAAGTGTCTCATTCCATTTTAACATGAGATTATTTGTCTTGATTATTCAGTTGAAGAATTATCCATATATTATGGCTTTAAGTTCTAGTTTATTTTTGATTTTGTGGTTCTTTTAGCCTTGTAAATTGGTTTCTTTATTTTCAGATGGTCATTTATAATTCTTTTATGTTGTGGGTTCATGTTTTGTGCCATGTTTAGAAAGACCTTTCCAACTTAAAATTATGAAAAATAATCACCCACATGTTCTTCTTATACACATATTATTTCATTTTTATTTTTTATTATTTTTTATAAATGTATTTATTTTAATTGGAGGCTGATTACTTTACAATATTGTAGTGGTTTTGCCATACATTGACATGAATCCGCCACAGGTATACATGTGTTTCCCATCCTGAACCCCCCTCCCACCTCCCTCCCCATCCCATCCCTCTGGATCATCCCAGTGCACCAGCCCTGAACACCCTGTCTCATGCATCAAACCTGGACTGGCGATCCATTTCACATATGATAATATACATGTTTCAATGCTATTCTCCCAAATCATCCCACCCTCGCCCTCTCCCACAGAGTCCAAAAGACTGTTCTATATATCTGTGTCTCTTTTGCTGTCTCACATACTGGGTTATCGTTACCATCTTTCTAAATTCCATATATATGCGTTAGTATACTGTATTGGTGTTTTCTTTCTGGCTTACTTCACTCTGTATAATAGGCTCCAGTTTCATCCACCTCATTAGAACTGATTCAAGTGTATTATTTTTAATGGCTGAGTAATACTTCATTGTGTATATATGTACCACAGCTTTCTTATCCATTCATCTGCTGATGGACATCTAGGTTGTTTCCATGTCCTGGCTATTATAAACAGTGGTGTGATGAACATTGAGGTACACGTGTCTCACCAGCCCTGAACACCCTGTCTCATGCATCAAACCTGGACTGGCGATCCATTTCACATATGATAATATACATGTTTCAATGCTATTCTCCCAAATCATCCCACCCTCGCCCTCTCCCACAGAGTCCAAAAGACTGTTCTATATATCTGTGTCTCTTTTGCTGTCTCACATACTGGGTTATCGTTACCATCTTTCTAAATTCCATATATATGCGTTAGTATACTGTATTGGTGTTTTCTTTCTGGCTTACTTCACTCTGTATAATAGGCTCCAGTTTCATCCACCTATTAGAACTGATTCAAGTGTATTATTTTTAATGGCTGAGTAATACTTCATTGTGTATATATGTACCACAGCTTTCTTATCCATTCATCTGCTGATGGACATCTAGGTTGTTTCCATGTCCTGGCTATTATAAACAGTGGTGTGATGAACATTGAGGTACACGTGTCCCTTTCGATTCTGGTTTCCTCAGTGTGTATGCCCAGTAGTGGGATATCTCCAATTGATATTTCCAGTTTTCTTGAAGAGATCTCTAGTCTTCCCCATTCTATTGTTTTCCTCCATTTCTTTGCATTGTTCACTTAGAAAGGCTTTCTTCTCTCTCCTTGGTATTCTCTAGAACTCTGCATTCATTCATTTGTGTATATCTTTCCCTTTTTTGCTTGCCTTTTGCTTCTCTGCTTTTCTCAGCTATTTGTAAAGCCTCCTCAGACAGCTAGTTTGCCATCTTCATTTCTTTTTCTTTGGGATGATTTTGGTCACTGCCTCCTGTACAGTGTTATGTACCTCTGTCCATAGTTATTCAGGGACTCTGTCTACCAGATCTAATCCCTTGAAACTATTTGTCACCTCTACTGTATGATCTTAACAGATTCGATTTAGGTCATACCTGAATGGCCAGCCTAGTGGTTTTCCCTGCTTTCTTCAAGCCTGAATTTTGCTATATAGAGCTGATGATCTGAGCCACAGTCAGCTCCAGGTCTTATTTTTCCTGACTGATAGACCTTCCCCATCTTATAGGCTTGGCTATAGGCTTGATTATAGGCTGCAAAGACTATAATCAATCTGATTTCAGTATTGACCATCTAGTGATGTCCATGTGTAGAATCATCTCTTGTGTTGTTGGCAGTGAGTGTTTGCTATGACCATCCTTCGTTTGTTCCTTTAATAGTGTATATAGATGTACTTGAAAGTTTTTGTATTTTCAATGGCATGTCATGTTATTCTTCAAATAGCAGTCAGTGACTTCCATTGTATAATCTAATGGAACTTTTACTTCTTATGGCACTTATTTATTTATTTATTATTTATTTGTATTGTAGTCATCTGGGGAAATGGGAGAAGGGACTGTGTTTTTTCCCCTTCAACTTCTAGCAATAAGCATAGTCTGGCCCATCAGTACATTTTTTTAATTGATGAAAAACAAAGATCAAACAATCATTAAGAAACATCTGATCTTACTTTGTCTATTCTGACATCACCTATTATTTTGACTTTGTTTTGGTCACCCCAAAATGAAAGTCAAAAGACTGAGTTTCTTTTTTTTACAGGACACAAGGACGTGAAATGCAAAGTTGATTACCATGAGACACAGGTATATGGTTTATCCACCACTCAAGTTACTTGTCACATCAGTTCAGTCACTCAGTCATATCTGACTCTTTACAACCCCATGAATCGCAGCACGCCAGGCCTCCCTGTCCATCACCAACTCCCAGAGTTCACCCAGACTCATGTCCATTGAGTCAGTGATGCCATCCAGCCATCTCATCCTCTGTCATTCCCTTCTCCTCCTGCCCCGAATCCCTCCCAGCATCAGGATCTTTTCCAATGAGTCAATTCTTTGCATCAGATGGCCAAAGTATTGGAGTTTCAGCTTTAGCATCAGTCCTTCCAAAGAACACCCAGGACTGATCTCCTTTAGAATGGACTGGTTGGATCTCCTTGTTACATCAGTTAGTTGACCTAAAAATTTCAAGCATTGAAAACAGTGTCAGCAACCTGAGATCAAAATGCACCACTGACCTCTTAGAGGCGGGATAAATTTATATGCAGCCCATCTTGAAGAAATCTCATAAAACAGATAAGAAACAGGTCCACTAGGGCTCAGTGTTCAGAGATGCACCTTCCTTTTCATTTAAGAAGAATAAAGTTTAAACTATTGGCTTGGCCAAAAAGTTCATTTGGGATTGTTCCATCTGATGTTATGGAAGAATCCATGCAATTTTTTTGCCAGCCCAATAGTTGATAATATGCATTAGCATGGACAAAAAAATCATAGGTCATGCTTTGGATTTTGATATGCTCTTTAATCTTCTATTAATTTATGATTTTCTGATCATCCAAGACTCCATTTTCGTAACTCTTTATTTTAAATAGCATTTGATTAGAAAATTCTTTTGTTGGATTGGGCACAGCTTTACTCTATTGTGCAGTGTTGGGAAATGTGCTTGCTGATCTTAGGTTTTTAAAATTTGAATTGAAATTATTTCTATGCATATCCAGGTGTTATTAAACTGAATCTCATACTAATTTATTATAGCTAATATAAAGTACCTCTTAGGCTTTTAGATACTTTGTATAGTGTATACATTACAGCTGAAGTTTAAAAAAATATGTTCCATTTAGTTTTGGTATTTTATGGGTATCTTTCCTAATTCTAATCATGTTCTCAGTCTTACTCGGTTTATTGAATTGATTTCCCTGTTACTGTTAAAATAAAAGCTTATAATCTTGGGCTGTGAGATTATCTATCACTCTTGCTTTGTACCACTACATGTTATATTTTTACTACAGTTGCTTCGGTGGTAGGATTCAGATGAGAAATTTATATATAGGGACAAACGAGTACAATTTCTTTCCTTGTTTAAGTAACTAAAGCTGGAGTTGATTGGCCAAAGATCATTACACACAGATTTCATGCTAGCTTTTGTCAGATCTAGAGATATAGCTAATTAACACACCCTCTCCCTGCCCCAGGGCTAGACCTGTGAAAGCTATATGAGCCTTTAAAGAGAATTTTGAAAAAAAAAAAAAACAACTTGTAATTCGATTCTAAAATAAGAGCCTAATGAAGAGCAATTTGCAAAACAAGAAATGGGCAATCTAGGAAATAGTCATCCTTTTATTATTTTGGCAGTGCCCTAGTAAATAACCCCAAATTTTAGTGCTCAAAGCAATGCGGACACTTTAGACTCTTATGTTGAAGTAGCAAAGGACCTCTCTTTGAACATTTAAACCATCAAAAGAGTGACCTGTAGTTATATCAGTTTCATTACTAGTCATTGTGATGTTCTGAACTTATTCCAAATATGGCCATTGGTCCTCCAATGCTGGTTAAAGGTTCCCCATTTAGATTTGACTTGACAAGGGATTAAATGTGAAGAGATGAGGCAGGTGAGGTTAACAGAGCTGGACTGATTACCTCATTTCTGGATTCCTGAAACATGCTTCTAATAGATTTCCATGCTTCCAGTTTTTCTCCTTAGTCAATTTTCTCCACTACTACCCCCATTCTACCAGAATCTACAACATGGCTTTTGTTTTCATCCTCTTGCTTTCCTGCTTAGAAACTTCACAGACTCCCCACTTTCTGTAAATTTGAGTCCCTAGTTCATGATCTGATATTCAAGGCCCTTCATCATCTTGCCTAACCACCCATTTCATGCACATGTTCTTGAGTGTCCACCGTTGGGCCAGAACACCTAGATCAGAGCATTGCCAGAGCAGAGTAGAATTTTAACTGGGAAGTACCAAAACCATGACCTGGGATTCAGCTATGTGTATCCAGTTCCAAGACATACTTACAGGCAAAGACTATTTGAAATCTCTGTATAGAAGACTGAAGAGAGATAGAATGGGGTGGAAGGTATGTGTCAGGCTGGGAAGAGAAGTTCAGAAAATAGTAACTGAACTAAAACTTTGATATTAATTATTGGCAAAACATTTTATGTAGTGCATGCTGTGTGCTCAGTTGTGTCTGACTCTTTGTGACCCATGGACTATAGCCCACCAGGCTCCTCTGTTCACGGGATATCCCAGACAAGAATATTAGAATGGGTTTCCATTTCCTCCTCCAGTGGATCTTCCTGACCCAGAGATTGAACCCATGTCTCCTGCATCCCCTGCATTGGTAGGTGGATTCTTTGCCACTGAGCTACCTGGGAAGCCAATGATAGTAATTATTGGCAACATTATTTATGTAGCACCTAGTGCCTATTGGTAGGAATAGGTAGAGCATGTGTTTTTTTTCTTTTTAAATTAATTTTTATTGGCGTATAGCTGCTTTACAGTGTTGTGTTAGTTTCTGTGTTGTGCTAAGTCACTTCAGTCATGACTGACTCTTTGTGAACACATAGGCTGTAGCCCACCGGCTCCTCTGTCCATGGGATTCTTTCTTCATGCAAGAAGACGGGAGTGGGTTGCCATGCCCTCCTCCAGGGGATCTTCTCAACCCAAGGATCGAACCCGCATCTCTTAAGTCTCCTGTATTGGCAGGCGGGCTCTGTACAGCAAAATGAATCAATCATACATATTCACATATCCCCTCTCTTTTGGCCTTCCTTCCTATTCAGGTCACCACAGTGCATTAAGTAGTAGGTAGAGCATGTTAAAGGAACCACACTGAGCGAGTCACTACTCCTTGTCATCCCTCATCTGCACCCCGCCTCCTCCATGCCCTGTGCTGCAGAGTGTGCAGGATGTTGCTCCTTGGGCTGTACCTCTACTCAGGTCAAGATACTTCAACTGACCTTAGTAGTAACAGGAAGATTATCAGAGTTTTGGATAGGAACAATGGTGCTTTGGTGGATATAGGCAGCTACTTGGCAGGCGGTAAAGCGTCTGCCTACAATGCGGGAGACCCGAGTTCGATCCCTGGGTCAGGAAGTTCCCCTGGAGAAGGAAATGGCAACCCACTCCAGTATTCTTGCCTGGAAAATCCCATGGACAGAGGAGCCTGGTGGGCTACAGTCCATGGGGTCGCAAAGAGTCAAACACGACTGAGCAACTTCACTTCACTTGGCAGGCATTACCAAAATGAGCATAGAGGGAGAGGTCTGGCTGGAGATGAGCTGGGAAGTTACCCACATGTGCTTGTAATCCAGGAAATAGGTGAGATCCTCCATGGAGAATGTGTGGGATAAAAGGAGGAAAGAACTCTGGGGAATACCAACACTTAAGGGCTGGATAGAGGCTGAGAGAAAAAGAGGCCAGCAAGAGCAATAGGAAAAGTGGCCAATAACAGTGGTGTGGTGACTGGACTGAGAATGTGTTTCAGTAATGAAGGAGGCATTCACAGATCCAACTGTTACAGAGAAACCAAGATAGATGTAGCTGGAATTGTGTCTACCAGATATGGCCATACAGAGGTCAGTGGCAGCCTCGGAGAAGGTTTTGGGTAGTGATGAGATCAGTGCATGTGGTGAGCAAGTTGACAGAGGAAATCTGGATTATTCATTTCAGGTATTTTCCAGAGAAGGAAGAGAAAGAGAAAAAGGAAGTGGCTAGAAGCCTGTGCAAGGCAAAGGAAGGATCTTTAAAGGAAAGGAAAGCCCTAAGCAGGTATATTGGTAGAGGGGGATGGATCAGAGGAGTGAGAGAGTTGAAGGTAAAAAAAAAAAAAGAAAAAAAAAACCGAGGGTAGGTGGGCTGGAGGAGATAGGAGGGATGGAAATTTGAGCACAAGGTGGGTGGGGAGGCTAGGGGACCTGGAGTGGTGGACAATAGCCATGTCCCTTCCTCTGGCCAAAAGAAAGAGTGGGTTACAGGTACAGGAAAGTTTGCACAGTGAAAGGAAATCAAGACCGGGCACATCTCCTATCAGCTACCTCTTCCTCACCAGTTCATATCCTCTGGGCCTGATTGTCTCAGGGGCCTTTGGCTATTGCTTTGTTTCAGCCCATTCTCTCAATGGGCTCAGACACACTGACAAGGTGCAACCCTGCAGCTTCTTAGCTCTGGGCCCTGGCACTTTTCCTGCAGACACTGAGGCTTGAGACAGGGTGGGACTGCCTGGGGCACCCATGCATGGTGTAGCCTGGAAGAGCCTGGAAATGAGGAGGAGTTAATGCAGCCCAGGGGTGCAAACTTTTGACAAAGAAAACCTTTATATTGACTCTCATTCCTTTGTGCTAAGTTGCTTTAGTTGTGTCCGACTCTTGAGACCCCATGCACTGTAGCCCACCAGGCTTCTCTGTCCATGGGATTCTCCAGGCAAGAATACTGGAGTAGGTTGACATGCCCTCCTCCAGGGATCTTCCTGACCTGGGGATTGAACCCACATCTCTTATGTCTCCTGCATTGGCGGGGAAATTATTTACCACTAGCACCACCTGGGAGGGCTTCCCTGGTGGCTCAGAGGTTAAAGCATCTGCCTCCAATGCGGGAGACCCGGGTTCGATCCCTGGGTCGGGAAATCCCCTGGAGAAGGAAATGGCAATCCACTCCAGTATTCTTGCCTGGAGAATCCCATGGACGGATAAGCCTAGTAGGTTACAGTCCACGGGGTCGCAAAGAGTCGGACACGACTGAGTAACTTCACCCACCCACCCACCAACTGGGAAGCTTCCCTGGGAGTGCTCTCTAATAACTTATGAGACTGAATTTTATGGCTTCTGTCTGTCAGAATGGCTGAATTTCAGCACTTTCTTATGATTCAGGGGCTTCCCTGTTGGCTCAGAGGTTAAAGCCTCTGCCTGCAGTGCGGGAGACCCAGGTTCGATCCCTGGGTTGGGAAGATCCTCTGGAGAAGGAAATGGCAACCCACTCCAGTACTCTTGCCTGGAAAATCCCATGGACTGAGGAGCCTGGTGGGCTACAGTCCACGGGGTCACAAAGAGTCGGACACGACTGAACAACTTCACCTCACCTCTTATGATTCAACCAAATAGCACATAAACCATTGTTCTGGCTTTGGGGGACTTCAGTTAAGAAACACTTAATGGTCTTATCAAAGTAGGAGGTATAGTCACCTACTGAACAGGAGCTCTCATTTTGTTTTTTTAAAGGTCATGTTTAAGCATTTTTATATTCTATTTTTTGGCCATGCCGTGTGGCATGCAAGATATTAGTTCCCTGACCTGGGATTGAACCCATGCCCTGTGTAGTGGAAGCATGGTGTCTTAACCACTGGACCACCAGGGAAGTCCCATAAGCTGTTATTAATAGCTCTCATCTATTCAGCAATTCGTGAGTATCAGGCAGTATGTTAATTGTTTCACATACATAATCTTATTAAGATATAAAGTAGGTATTATTTTTCCCATTTTACTCATGAGGAAACTGAGACAAAAAGAATTTAAATAACTTGTTCATGACCATACAGCTAGTAAATGGTGGATCCAGATATCAAACCCAAGTCTGTCTGGATTCTAAGCCTGCAATCTCTTTACAGGATTATGCTGTCTTGCCTAATATAAATGTGATAGAGAGTTACAGAAGACTGTTAAAAGGGATAGACTAGAAATTGTGAGGGCCCAGCTGGATTTAAAATTATGAGTTCGTAGTGGCTCAAATATATATAATAGTACAGGGTTTTCCTTGTAGCTCAGACGGTAAAGAATCTGCCTGCAACACAGAAGACCCAGATTCAACCCCTGGGTCGGGAAGATCCCCTGGAGAAGAAAATGGCAACCCACTCCAGTAGTCTTGCCTGGAGAATTCCACGGACAGAGAAGCCTGGCAGGCTACAGTCCATGGGGTTGCAAAGAGTTGACATGATTGAGCGACTAACACAGACAGACAGTGTTCTCCAGCTGTGTTCAGCCATTTGGCCATAGGATCAGAGAAGGCTGGTAATTAAATTTATTCAGAAATGGTGTATGGTTTTGATAGTGAACAATGTACAGTGGAAAGAAAAGGGAGCAAGGGGACTGAGGATATAAGAGAGTGCAGTGACTGACCATGGCATCCAGACTGGGTAAGTGAAAAGTGAGGCTCAGTGGAGGCAAACTAATAGGGAGGCAATGGAGGGGTTATGAGCTTAAAGATCAGATTTATTGGGGAACAAAGAGTTGGAAAGTCTGCAGGATAAGAGTTGTGGGGAGAGTGGCAAATTGGTTTGAAAGTATTAAAGGTGGAGTGAAAATCATTGGGAATGAGAAAGTCAAGGCACTGCGAGGCCATGGCAGTGTATTGATCATCCTTATGGTCAAGTCTGGCCTTGCTGCCTGTTTTGTCAATAAAGTTTTATTGGAACACAGCCATGTCTATTTGTTTGCATATTGTTGATGGCTGCTTTCAAGCTACAACAGTAGAGGCAGGTAGTTGCAAAAGAGCCAGTATATCCTACGAAGTCTAAAATATTTCCTGTATGGTACTTAAAAATGTTCGGTGATCATGGTTTCGAAAATGCAATGGGGGAGTAAGGTGAATGGTGACATAGCTCTCCCTAACCCTCACCTTCACCCCGCATGTAGGCTGTGGAAGAGAATACAGCCTTGAGATGGCTTTATGGGACAAGTGCTGTAGGTGGGGAACTACCTTTCAATTAGCAACAGGAAATGGAGTGAATGTTCAGGGAAAATGTGGACACATAGAAGTGGACTTTGTTTACCATGGTTAGAGTTCCAGACTGTGCAGTGGAAATGTTGGGAGAGAGAGGAGTTAAGAAATTGGATAAAAAAGGGAGGAAGAGAGGATTGGCATTGAGATAACTGTTGGATTGTTAATGTCTAGCCAGAGCTTGCAATTTGGGTGGTGCCCAAGGATCACAGGCATAAAAAGGGAAGGAGGAATTTACCCAAGGTTCTCATTTGGGTCAGGCTGAGCTACTTCCAGATCGCCTCTAGTTTAGCTACGAATTCCAAATTCCAAAGGCAAGCTGCCCATGGCATGGTGGCTTCCAGGACAGCCCTAGGCCTCTCTAATTTCCTTGTTTTGGCGGTCTGAGAGAAATGTCATCTGGTAATTTTTGAATATAGAATAAAATCCTGTTTTTCCCCTAATGGAAAATTCATGGATTTTGCTTTCTGTCAGTGGAATTAGAAAGATTGTAAATTTACTTTTTGGTCACCTAGTCAGAGAATGTGCATGCTGATAGCTTTTGTTTTAAGGTAGTAAACTATTTTTAAAATATATCTTAAATTTTAAAAATGTGTATCTATATATATAGAAGGCATTCCTAGATCAGAGTCATCTCCTTTCTCTTTTCTATCTTGAACAGTGTTCAGAACCATAAGTTCCATCAAGGCAGGGACCATATTTGGCATTTTCATTATTGTGTCCTTACAGCCTAGGAATAGTAAAAGCTCAATAAATTTTTGTTAGGTAAATAAGAAAAATGATTTTTCCCTTAATGGAGTATGACTTAGGTGTTAATGCTGAAAATATTGGTAAATACCATTTATGATTTTCCATGAAACCCAGTGCTTGCTCAAACTGGACAGAAAAAACCTATAGACTCTACCAGGTTTTAAAAAAGTACCACAGGAAACCTTTTTTTTTTTTTTTTTAGGAAACCATTTTTAAAGAAATAAATGCTTAGGAAAAATTCTGGTTTGAGTTATATTAGCGCTGGTAAAGTTTTATGTATGTGTCCTTTTTAAAATGTTATTGTAGTATAGTTGATTTACAGTGTGTTACTTTCTGCTGTACACCAAAGTGATTCAGTTATACATGTATATATTCTTTTCCATTGTATTTTATCACAGGATATTAAATATAGTTTCCTGTGCCCTATAGTAGGACCTTGTTGTTTATGGAAATATGTCATTTTCAACATGATTTTAAATGAATGATGTTTGAGGGGCCTGAGGTAAAATAGGGGGAAGAGACAGAAAATCTAAGTTTTCAGTGTCTCAGTCCTTTGGGGCTGCCATAATAGAAAAATCATAGACTGGGTGGCTTAAACAACATTTATTTCTCACAGTTCTGGGGGCTGGCAAGTCCAAGATCAGGTGCTGAAAGATTGAATATCTTCTGGGGACCTGGTTCCTGGTCCATAGATAGCCAACCTCTGGCCATGTTCTCACACAGTGGAAGGGGCAAAGAGAGAGTGCATTTTATAACTGCTCTAATCTGACTCATGAGGGCTCCACCCTTATGACCTAAGTACCTCCCAAGGTCCCCACTTCCTAATACCATCACATGGGAGATTAGGTTTCAACATGTGAATTTTGGAGGGATGCAAATGTTCAGTGTATAGCTCTCTACTGCAATACTTTATAGTCAAAATCACAAATAGAATCATTGCCAAAGTTGAGAAGGAACACAGGAGACAGGCCAAAGAATTACAAATCTGAACCACCATGAGAGGAATAGAAATTGAACCAGGGATCTTGTCTTGCCTTCATCTATGAATATTTTGGGAAAGAATGGGCAAGAGCATGGCTTCAAGTTGTTTATTTTGAGAGAGACCTTACTGAATTTGAGCTTTAGAAAGAGGCAGTATGGCATGGTGGTTTAGAATCTGGGCTAGTGAGTCTCAGCTCTACCACTTAGTAGCTGTGTGGCCTTGAGAAATTTATGTACCTTCTCTAGGCCTCAGTTTTTCATCTGGATAGTTAGCCAAGTGAAAGATTTTGCTTAATTTTAACTTAGCCTTGGCCATTTTGGCACTTTGAGCATATCGTGGAAGAGGATTTACAATTTGTTGGGGAAGGTAGTCTGTATTTTTTAATCCTTTTCCCCTCTGAGTTTCTAAGTGAAGTCAAGTGAAAGTCATTCAGTCCGACTCTTTGCGATCCCATGGACTATATAGTCCCTGGAATTCTTTAGGCCAGAATACTGGAGTGGGTAGCCTTTCTCTTCTCCAGGGGGATCTTCCCAACCCAGGGATTGAACCCAGGTCGGCTGAGCCACTAGGGAAGCCCAAGAATACTGGAGTGAGTAGCCTATCCCTTCTCCAGCGGATCTTCCCGACCCAGGAATGGAATCAGGGTCTCCTGCATTGCAGGCGGATTCTTTACCAACTGAGCTATCAGGGAAGCCTGTCTTGAGTTTCTAGGACAATTGTAAAAATCGTGGGCTTTTCTTGGTGTACTTCAAAATAGTGCCATAAGGTGGAGCTCTTCCCTTACTCTAGAATCACGAATGGCTTGACTAAGCCGCTTAAAATTATGGTCTTGGTACACTAAAAGTAGTCCTGTATTTTAAAAGAATAACATTATGAAAAGTTCAAACTTTAACTGTCTCACAATAGACAAATACTTGCTTCTAGAAAAATCAAAACATCTATTTGAAGATTTTAGATTCAAATCAGAGACATGAGAAATTCTAAAATATTAGGCAATCTAAAATGAAATACATAATATAAAACACTTTATATAGTGAATGCCTAATGCATGTGTGTGTTACACATCTCAGTCTCCTAAAGACTGTTAAAAGGTCTCAAATTGATGTCTGAACGTGCTTGCTCTTGGGAGGACTGGGTAAATCCAGGTCAGTTATCTGAAGTCATTGCTTTCATATTGCAGGTGTCTATCCCAGGTGTCTAGCATGGCTGTAGGCCTTCAGTGCTGATGAGGATATGGATCCACCTATATACCTTGTGACCAGCACATGGTGAGAGATAGAATGCCAAATATTTCACCCTGTTTATGACAAAAGTTCTGGATCCTCATTCAGGTTCAAGCAAACCAAATCTAATAACAGGGAATATCAGAGGCTGGTACAACTTGGATGGATGGGGTTCCTCAGGGCTTAATCAGGAAATCTTAGTTGAGTAAGAAGAGGGTATCAACTGGGTAGTGGGATCGTGAATAATTTTTTTGTATATATGCCAGTGCAGGAGATGCAAGAGACCTAGGTTCAATCCCTGGGCTGGGGAGATCCCATGGAGGAGGTAATGGCAACCCACTCCAGTATTCTTGCTTAGGAAGTCCAATGGACAGAGGAGCCTGGCATGCTGCAGTACATGGGGTCACAAAGAGTCAGGCACAACTGAGGACACACACAGTAGGTTTGTCATAGCTTGCCTTCCAAGGAGCAAGCGTCTTTTAATTTTATGATGACAGTCACCATCCACAGTGATTTTGGAGTCCAGGGAAATAAAGTCTGTCACTGCTTCCACTTTTTCCCCTTCTGTTTGTCACAAAGTGATGGGACCAGATGCTGTGATCTTGGATTTTTTAATGTTGAGTTTCAACCAGCATTGTCACTCTCCTTTTTCAGCCTCATCAAGAAGCTCTTTAGTTATATATATATATATATATATATATATATATATTCTAATATGAATTGAAAACCTTTTATAAAATTGGCTGATATTTTAGAAACATTTTTGGTGTTCTTGCCG
>SJXQ01011743.1:14732-56331 GCA_006408695.1 Aepyceros melampus
AGTCCCTGCTGCAGGGTCGCAGCTCTTCCAGCCACCTGCCAATGTCGTCTCACTTAGAACAGCTGCCATACCTGCACAACAACAATAATAACTGTGAGGAAGGTCAACAGTCTTTGCCACTGCCTCCTGGCCTCAACAGTTCCTGGGTTGAGCTGCCCATGAACAGCAGCAATGGCAATGAGAAGAATGGGGGGCTAGAGCTTGTACCCTTCTCGTCCTCCATCCACAGTGGGGACATGGAGAAGATTCTTTTGGATGCACAGAATGAATCTAGAAAGAGCAGTTCAAGAGGCAGTTCTCACTGCAACAGCCCTTCACCACAAGAAGATGGGCAGATCATGCTTGATGTGGAAATGCACACCAGCAAGGACCATAGCTCTCAGTCAGAAGAAGAAGTTGCAGAAGGAGAGAAAGAGGTAGATGCTCTGAAGAAAAGTGTAGATTGGGTGTCTGACTGGTCCAATAGACCTGAAAATATTCCACCCAAGGAGTTCCACTTCAGGCACCCTAAATGTTCTGTTTCCTCAAGCATGAGGAAAAGTGAAGCCATGAAGAAAGCGGGGAGAGTTTCTTAAGGTGTTCATTCCCTCTCTCTTCCTCTCCCATGTTTTGGCTTTGGGGGTAGGTATCTACATTGCAAAATGACTAAGCATGCCTTCTGCCAGCACCTACTGAGGGAAGAGAAGAGCCCCTGGGCCAGCGTGTGACTTGTGAAGTGGTGTCTTGTCACAGTAGTTTATTTGAACTTGAGACCATTGTAGAAGAAGCTAGCTCAGTCGTGTCCGACTCTTTGCGACCCCATGGACTGTAGCCTACCATGCTCCTCCATCCTTGGGATTCTCCAGGCAAGAATACTGGAGTGGGTTGCCATTTCCTCCTCCAGGAGATCTTCCCAACCCAGGGATCGAACCCGGGTCTCCTACATTGTAGGCAGACGCTTTACCATCTGAGCCATCAGGGAAGCTGGAGACCATTATAAGCATGTCCCAATCTCCACCCTCTTTTTACATATCCAAGTTCCATAACTCTCAAATTCAGTATTTTATTCCAACTCTATTGAGGCATTTTACTAACCTCATTCCCTTTTTGGCCTGTAAAACACTTCTGCTGCTGCTACTGCTGCTAAGTCGCTTCAGTCGTGTCCGACCCTGTGCGACCCCATCGACAGCAGCCCACCAGGCTCCCTCATCCCTGGAATTCTCTAGGCAAGAACACTGGAGTGGGTTGCCATTTCCTTCTCCAATGCATGAAGGTGAAAAGTGAAAGTGAAGTCACTCAGTCATGTCTGACTCTTAGCGACCCCATGGACTGTAGCCTACCAGGCTCCTCTGTCCATGGGATTTTCCAGGCAAGAGTACTGGAGGGGGGTGCCATTGCCTTCTTCATAAAACACTTCAGAATTTCCTAATAAAAGAGTTCACTGCTGTTTAGAAATTTGCAAGGGCTTCTTTTCCGCAAACGCCATCAGCAGATTTAACTTTGTCAAGAATGCTGTTGTCTCCTCTCAGTACCACCAGACCTAGACCTGCACCATTCATGGTATAAATCTTCCTCCTGCAAGATAACTCCCACCTGTATCTTCAAATGAGACCAGGTTACAAATGATATGAAAGCTACATGTTATTTAGTTTTTTAAGACAAAGGGATGCTTGAATTTATAGTTGTGAAAAAAGAAAACAAAAACAAATAAAACAGACGAAATACAACACAAGGAAAAAAAATATCCTGGGCAATAAAAAGTTATTTTAAACCAAAAAAAGAAAAAGAACATTTCTTTACAATGAATATATAGTATTTTCGTAATCAAAATAAAGTAACCTAATCTCATTCTGGAAGAATAAACAAACAAACAAAGGTGAAAACCAGATGATATCCAAAGCTCTGGTCTTGGAGGGGAGCCCATAGTATCACCAAAACTAAAATATGGGCTAAATATGTGTGTTAACATTGGGGTATGGAGGCAAGAGTCCAGGTTCTACGTGATGAGAACAAACATAAGTTGATCTAACAACAATGCATATAGTGGTGGTGAGTGATTCTGAATAGTGCTTAGAGAGAAAGGAATCCACCCCTTCAGGATGAGCAAACCAAGCCTTCCCAAGGTTATCTGGGTGCCTGACAAGTTCTGTGGTATGCGTGAGGTGGGAGACAAGCTTCATGACTTGGGTCCTGGTCCATTGCCCCTGAATTGTG
Organism: Aepyceros melampus; assembly: GCA_006408695.1. Lineage (NCBI taxonomy): Eukaryota > Metazoa > Chordata > Mammalia > Artiodactyla > Bovidae > Aepyceros > Aepyceros melampus. The sequence continues at coordinate 16,926 of SJXQ01011743.1, forward strand.
GTTGGGAGGCCAGTAGAGTTAGCCTTCTGTATGTGCAGTTTCTTCATCCTGTGTATTGAAAATGTTTTGGGGAAAAAAATATTCCAGAAAGTTCCCAAAAGCAAAATTTGGTAACTATTTACATAGAATTGACATTATATATTATACTTAATCTAGAGATGATTTAAAGCATACAGGAATATGTGCATAGGTTATATGCAAATACTGAGCCATTTTATATAAGGGACTTGAGCATCCATTTGGTGGGGATGGGGTTGTCCTGGATCCAATTCCCACACAAGCTGAAGGACATCTGTACTCAGTTTCCTGGTCTGAGGTTGTTGGTGTGGCTCAGGGTTGGGGAGTGGCAGGTTAGGTCTTGATGGGCCAAATGCAGGCCCCTTCCTTTTCTTGGATTACTGGACCATTCTCAACAGGTGACACTCTAGAGTTATAAATCTATCTGTAGCACTCCTGTCCTGGCATGCAGTGTTATATTCATGAAATATAACAGCTAGGAAGGCTGCATAGTGCTCCAATGGGAAACTGGTTGGTGAAGAAGCATCACTTTGGTTAAAGGAGAACCTGAGAATATTCATCTGCCTCCTCAAGCCCAGACCAGCTGTGAGTCCTGTTAGTTTTGCCTTAAGTAAAGCTACTTGGTCCCATCACTGCCTTTTTCCTCACAGTGCTTTTGTCCCAGGAATAAGAAAAATGGTGCTTCTTCCATATTCCCCAGGTGCTTGATGGAAAGCACTGGAGGCTGCCAAACCTGCTGGAGTTCCCTCTTTTCCTCTGTGTGTATGTGTGTGTGTGTGTGTGTGTGTGTATGTATGAGAAAGAGAGAAAGAGGGAGAGAAATAAAGAGTAATAAACACAAAAGAGCCAGCAAAATGATATGTAGGCCAGAAAGCCAAGATTTAAAAAATTACTATGAATGAGACACTATGATTTATGGGATTAGAGGCAGCTATCAAAGCTGAAGTACAAATTTAGGAACATAAGGTTAAGGAAACAAGAGAAAATTGGTGGGAAACAATCTCGATGACCAGAAATCTAAAGGACAGATAATAGCAATTGTTATTTTAGACATCTGTTTTTGGTGTTAGTTATATGAGCATATACCCCTTTGTTAATTAGTTGTATCTTTATAGCTGTGTTATATTAGGCAATTACTTGACCTGTTTGTTTTCCCAACTCTACCAAAATTTTACAAGAAATGGAGTGTCATCAGATAAAAGAATTGACCATAAAGGTACATCCATCATTTTGCCTTTCTCACCATTGAAAAGTGCCTCTGTGTATGCATCAGAAAAGAAAGATATTAAGGTCCCAGCTTGTTTTTCTGTTTAGATGAGGAATATCATGTCTTTGTGTAATTGGCTTTGTTTTGAAACACAGATTTTTTTCAGGCCAGATTTTTTTCTCTGACCCAATTTTTCCCTCTCTTCTGTCACTTGGCTTATTTAAAATATGAAACTGGGAATCAGGCACTTGAGGCCTCCTGATGATTGTATCACTGATTTGGTATGTGATCTTGGCCAACATACTTAACAAATGAGGCACAGAAAGGTTAAATGGGGTTCGAAGGACTGTAAATACTGACCTGCCTCATTATGATATTGTTTAGGTCTAGTACATTTTTTTTTTTAACCAAAAACCAAAGCAAAGCAATTTAAAGCAAAGCACACAAGTTTTTTCCTACATTTTTTTCTATTCCCTGTCCCTTTCTTACTCCCTGCTCCCCTTCTTTCCCATATCTGTTGATTGAGTCCAGAGGAGAGATGGTCCCTTTTCAGGATGTCTCTCATCCCTCTTTGGGCTGTTAAGCAATCCAGCAGCATCTTTTGGGTGTGCTTTTGGGTATTTGGTCTTTGAAAATGAGGAGAGAGTTCTATTTGGGGAAACATAAAAATTGTTTTGAATCATATGGCCCATGCAAATCAATACTGGGGATGTTGAGGGATCTAGGCTTAACCTCAGTTCCATCTATGATTAACTATGCACTCAGGCCCCATTTGAGAGGGAAAGCTGGGGTCACCAATCTGTCTGGGAAAAACAAACTTACTTGCTAGAAAGCCCAATAGAGGACATTGTGCTTGAAGCCATCTGAGAAATGCTATGACCATAAGCATCAATTTGTTCTTGCCCCTATCAAAGGTTCAGTGGTAAAGAACCCAATTGCCAGTGCAGGAGATATGGGTTCAATTCCTGGGTCGGGAAGATCCTTTGGAGGAGGAAATGGTAACCCACTCCAGTATTCTTGCCTGCAGAGGAGCTTGGTGGGCTACAGTCCATGGGGTTGCAAAAGTCGGACATGACTTAGTGACTAAACAACACTCAATGAAATAACTAAGTTATTTACCTACTGTATAGCTCATATGTATATCATGTATATTAGATTAAAAATGATAAGGGCAGCCATGTATTTTAATTTCTTAGAAATATAATTTCAAAGCATAATCATAATAAAACAGGGCTTTTTAACATCTCTGGAGAAGGCAATGGCACCCCACTCCAGTACTCTTGCCTGGAAAATCCCACGGACAGAGGAGCCTGGTAGGCTGCAGTCCATGGGGTCACCAAGAGTCGGACAGGACTGAGCGACTTCACTTTCACTTTTCACTTTCATACATTGGAGAAGGAAATGGCAACCCATTCCAGTGTTCTTGCCTGGAGAATCCCAGGGATGGGAGAGCCTGGTGGGCTGCCGTCTATGGGGTCGCACAGAGTCGAACACGACTGAAGTGACTTAGCAGTAGCAGTAGCAGTTTTAACATCTCTTTGAGGATCTGGTGATATAGACTGCGATTCCTGCTAATGCAGTCTGTAATAGTCAGGACTCCAAATGGCTCTTTTAAAATTCTCATTTCTATGCTTGCATGTGCACATGCTAAGTTGCTTCAGTTGTGTCTGACTCTTTGCGACCCCATGGACTTAGCCTGCCAGGCTCCTCTGTCCATGTGATTCTCCAGGCAAGAATACTGGATTGGGTTGCCATGCCCTCCTCTAGGGATCTTCCAGACCCAGGGATCGAACCCACATCTCTTATGTTTCCTGCATTGGCAGGCGGGTTCTTCACCACTAGCACCACCTTGGAAACCCCAATTTCTATGTGTAGCTACAACCAAATCTGCTAGTAGGACTATATTAGTATCTTCTGAATTGTATCAAATGGGTAAACTACTTTAAAATGCTTCTGGGTTCGATCCCTGGGTTGGGAATATCCCCTGGAGAAGGAAATGGCAACCCACTCCAGTATTCTTGCTTAGAAAAATTCCATGGACAGAGGAGCCTGGTGGGCTACAGTCCATGGGGTCACAAAGAGTCAGACATGACTTAGCGACTAAACAACAACTTAGAATGCATAAATCTACACTAGAGTATATTGGTTCAGTTGCAAATAAAAGAATAATTCCTCTCTCAACCATACATGCTGGAAAACTTGCCCTTCTTGACACCTTTTCCTTTCCTTTGCTCTCCTTCTCAATCTTACGGCATTTTTTTTTTTTTGGAGGCACCATGCAGTTTGTAGGATCTTAGTTCCCAGACCAGGGATCAAACCTGAGTCGTTGGCAGTGAAAGCATGAGTCCTAACCACTGGACCACCAGGGAATTCCCTCTCCTTTTCAGTCTTATAGATTTCACCTTCTGTGGTAGACCTTGCCAATTACCTCCTAAATCCATTCTTCCTTTTTTTTTTTTAAATAAGAGAAACTGGACTTTTAGCTGGACACATGTTCATTCAGCTTTCCTTGTATGTGTCCATGTGACTGAGTTCTGGCTGATGAGGTAAACGTGGGTTTGTTGTGTGGTCATTTCAGGAAGTCGAAAAGGTAGAGATCACACATTTCTTCTCTTCTTCCTCCAGCACACAGTCTGGAACAAGGATGTTATGGCTAGAATTCTAGCATTCATTTTCATACTCCTGGCAGAATGTATACAACTAGGAGTCTTGATCCTGAAGATTTCCTGGTGCTGTCATACTAGTCCTGGCCTGCCTACTTCTGAAGTTCTTATTTAATCCACCCTTGTTGTGTGGTGGTATGCACAGAAATAGTTTTCAGGACAAAGATAATGGGTTTGATTTGGGGTATGTGAAATATGAAGCATTGGCAAGTCACTCAGGGAGAAATGTACAAGAGTCAGGGCTTGTGGAGAGATGGTAGGACTGAATGAAACCATGCAGCTTTCTCTGCTTCTGTTTTCCTGCTATCTGGTATAGTTGTTAAAATCCAGAAGAAATAGCATTAGTTCCACAGAGCTACTTTGGAAAATGTCAGCTTATACTACAAGGCCAGTGAGCATCTAACTGGTCTTTCAGTCACTCCCAGTTCTTGCCTTTTGAAAGTATTTTATACATTTTTCTCAAGGAACTTCTTTTTTAAAAAAAGAAAACTTCTTTAAAAAAAATTAGTTTTTTTTTGGCCACACTGCATGGTGTGTGGAATCTTAGTTTCCTGACCAAGGATTGAACCCACGCTCCCTGCTTTGGAAGCATAGAGTCTTAACTCCGGGAACAGCTGGGAAGTCCTCCAAGGTAACTTCTTGAAACTGTTTTGACCTGTGCCTACTGACTAGAGTTTGATTTACTCATGGTGACACTCATGGCCCTCCACAATCTGGACTGAATCTACTTTTCCAATTTGTTTTCATTGTGTCTTTTCATGCACCCCAAGCTTTTGTCAGACTGATGTTGACAGTTTGTCCAAATAAACTTTCTGTCCTATTTATGCTCCACAATTTTCTCTATTATGCCTTTGTACACACTCAGGATCACCTCTAGCCCATTTTGGTATGAAGTAGAAAAAGATGTCTCTTCCTCAGACACTTACTTCCATCTGTCAAAAAATTGTTGTTGTGTACTGATTGGTAGAAAATGACATTTTCCTGTGATCTAGTAGAAAATTTTTGTAATAAATGTACAAATCACTCACCTTTGAAGTAACAAAAAAGTTATTAAAATATGAACATTTTCAACTATAGGGGTGTTAACAAGGTGGACAGTGCCCTCTTAGTTGTAGCCCTTTTGCAGCACGCAGACTGAAGAACCATGAGGGAGGCCCTATTTGTATTGTTTCCTCCACCTGAAATTCTACCCACCACCATCTTCGCATGTCCAAGGACTACTCAAATACCACTATCACAAAGCTTTTCCTAATTCTTCAAGGTGAAAATAAGTCTCCTCTCATCCTGAAAACCAGAGAAGGCAATGGCAACCCACTCCAGTACTCTTGCCTGGAAAATCCTATGGTCAGAGGAGCCTGGTAGCCTGCAGTCCATGGAGTCACGAAGAGTCGGACACGACTGAGCGACTTCACTTTCACTTTTCACTTTCCTGCATTGGAGAAGGAAATGGCAACCCACTCCAGTGTTCTTGCCTGAAGAATCCCAGGGACAGGGGAGCCTGGTGGGCTGCTGTCTATGGGGTCACACAGAGTCGAACATGACTGAAGCAACTTAGCAGCAGCAGCAGCAGCAGCATCCTGAAAACGCAGTATGTTTTATCTTGACCTCTCTTAGGGATTTATCACTTTCTAATAGTATTCTGTTTATGTTGGTGTCTCCTCACTCTACTAGACTTAATGCTCTTTGGGGACAGGATGCATTTATGATTTACTTTTTAACTTCATAATACTTGGCAGAGTATCTTATACTTAGGGTTACCATATGTCTCAATGTGCTTGGCCAATCTGGTTTATGTCTAGTGCTCTGACATAAGCATTAATAGTGATCCACTTTCATACTCAAAATACCCAGTTAGAATGACAAATTGTATAGTCACTCTGCATGCATGCTGAGTAGCTTCAGTCATGTCCAACTCTTTGCCACTCTATGGACTGCAGCCCACCGGGCTCTGTCCCATGAGATTCTCCAAGTGAGAATACTGGAGTGGGTTGCCATTTCCTCCTCCAAGGGATCTGCCCAACTCAGGGATCAACCCCACATCTCCTGCTGACTCCTGCACTGCAGGCAGATTCTTTACTGCTGAGCCACCAGGGAACCCAAAGTCACTCTACATATGTGGTATTCATTCAGTAAGTAATTAATGAATTAAGACATGAATAAATGACAGTGATTGAGGAGCCATTCACATAGAGAAGATAAGTGAATATGTGCAATTGGTAAGTTCATCAAAACAGAATACGAAAGATAAGGGCCAAGGACAGGGCCAATGTGAAATATTTAGATTGAAGGGATAGAGGAAGAGTCAACCAAGGATTCAAAGCAAAAGAAGTTTGGACTTCCCTGGTAGTCCAGTGGCTAAAACTCCACACTCTCAATGCAAGAGAGCTGAGTTTGATCCCTGGTCAAAGCAATAGATCCCATGTGCTGCAAATAATACCATTTATATTTAAAAAGGAGTAAATAGATAGGAGAAAAATCAGGGTCATGTAACAGAAGCCAGAAAGAGAGTTTTAGGAGGGATGAAGTGGTCAGCATTGGTAAAAAGCTGTGGCTAGATCAAGCAAGGTGAGTTTTAAGATAAAGCCAGCCAATCTGCCAGTTATTAGGCCATTGCTGACTTTCAAGACAGCAGTTTCAATAGAGTGTCATTGAGGTGGGGTGGAAGCTTGGTTGTGAGGAGTTAGTGGTGTGAAAGGAGTCAGTAAGCATTGACTACATTTGTGAGAAGTTTAACTTGTGAAAGGAAGGTGATTAATAGGGTGGTAATTTGGGTCCAAGTCAGAGGAGCTCTGAGTGGGTTTATAGACCATAGGGAAGGAGCCATTAAAATAGCTGATGGAACAATTTCTTCCTGGGGTGGAGAGGGAATGAGATCAAGTGTCCAAATAGACAACATAGCCTAGGCAAAAAAAGAAAAAAGATGTGGTTTTCTTTGAGACTCAAGCATTGTGGTACATGCAAAAACACCATGCATCATGCAGTTTGAAGAAAAGGGGAATGAAGGAGCCTACACGGCCAGTCTTTGTGGTGAAGTGGGAGGTGAGATCATCTTTGAGAGAACGGACAGCTGGGGTAGGACTGGGGACTGGGGAGCAGTGGAAACAGTTTGGATTTTGACAACTGTTCTAAGAATTTCTCGAGGGAGTCAACAAGAGGCCTGCCAAGCTGCAGTGCAAGCCCAGCTGAGGTTCAACTTCCCAGAGCGAGTGAGATAATTTATTTCCACAGAATCCAGAGAAAATGTATTTCTCAAGCTTATTATCAAAATAGGCTTTTTGTTTCCACCAGGAAGAGAATAAAGGAAAACACGCTGGCAGTTTACAATGTGACAGAGGGTTATGAGCATTTAGTCTTTCCCAAAAGTCTGTTGTTGCTCAGCCATCTGGAAGACTTATAGCACCCCAAGTGAAAGCGAACGCTCCTACAGGTTGTTTGTGGGCGGTTAAGAACAGAGACCTAAAGTCAAGCATCTTCTATTTTCAGAGCTACTCCAGGATAAACCTTGAGTTGCTATGCCCAGTTCTGAGCAAAGGCAAACACTGACATTTCTGTGAGATGGAGAATGAAGTTGCAAATAGCCTCTGCAATAAAACCCACTTTAACCAAGCAAAACCTTTAAGCTTACAAGCGGCCTGTTAAATCTACCAAAGACCAAATGTCAGGAGTTGCCCTTTAAAGCCCAAGTAAATGACCACTGTACTGGTGGCTTAAAATGAGAAAAGTTAAACATCTCACATGCCCACAGGTAATCTTTCCAAATGTCATTTCATCATATATTCATAGTTGTTACCGTGTTCTTGAAGGAGGTTAACATTTGGAGACAACTGTTTTGCCAAAGTGTTAGGCGTTATTTTCTTGAAAACAGAGTTTGCTTCCTTTGTTTCAGTGGGGAATCAAGGTGGCATTGGTCCAACAGCACAGCTGCCCAAGTGCATAAACAAGTGACTCCAATTCTTTTTTATCCACCTCTCTAACCAAAGTGTGCGATCTACGCATATGCACTTGATTAAGGCTACTTTCGTGTTTGTGTTGCCAGGCTCTTCCAGAAACACGCATCTGAGAGGTGAGCAGTAAACCAGAATACGGGTCTTAAGACATCTATGCATAAAGCACCATAAGCGATTTCACTTAGATGCCTGAAATTACTCACAGTTTCCCTCTTTTGTTTACTCAGTGAAAGGATTGTTTATTAAGCACCACCTGCATTAAATTATATGAGTATTCATTTCCTTTGGAAATAATTAGCTTGTTGTTTATACATCATTTTCTTTTCTCACCAATTGTGGTACCATTTCAGGGGCACTACGGTGGGGGGGGAGGGTAATAGCATCTCTCCATCTCAAGAGGAGTATGGCTCTCTCACTTCAGGCTGAAAGAGTTCCCTTTACTAGCTTTGCCACATACTTCTTTTTGTTTAATTTATTTTAATTGGAGGCTAATTACTTTACAATATTGTGGTTTTTTGCCATACATTCACATGAATCAGCCATGGGTGTACATGTGTTCCCCATCCTGAACCCCACTCCCACCTCCCTCCCTGTACCATCCCTCTGGGTCATCCCAGTGCACCAGCCCTGAGCACCCTGTCTCATGCATTGAACCTGGACTGATGATCTGTTTTCCATATGATAATATACATCTTTCAATGCTGTTCTCTTAAATCATCCCACCCTCACCTTCTCCCACAGAGTCCAAAAGTCTGTTCTTTACATCTGTGTCTCTTTGGCTGTCTTGCATATAGGGTCATTGTTACCATCTTTCTAAATTCCATATATATGTGTTAATATACTGAATTGGTGTTTTTCTTTTTTTTTTAGTTTTCTTCAGTGTTTTTTTTTTTTCTCGGTTTTATTTATTTATTTATTTTTACTTTGCAATATTGTATTGGTTTTGCCATACATTGACATGAATCTGCCATGGGTGTACATGTGTTCCCCATCCTGAACCCCACTCCCACCTCCCTCCCTGTACCATCCCTCTGGGTCATCCCAGTGCACTAACCCCGAGCACCCTGTATCATGCATCAAACCTGGACTGGCGATTCATTTCACATATGATAATATACATGTTTCAATGCCATTCTCCCATATCATCCCACCCTCACCCTCTCCTACAGAGTCCAAAAGACTGTTCTATACATCTGTGTCTCTTTTGCTGTCTCCATACAGGGTTAATCATTACCATCTTTCTAAATTCCATATATATGGGTTAGTATACTGTATTAGTGTTTTCCTTTCTGGCTTACTTCACTCTGTATAATAGGCTCCAGTTTCATCCATCTCATTAGAACTGATTCAANCCCTCTCCCACAGAGTCCAAAAGACTGTTCTATACATCTGTGTCTCTTTTGCTGTCTCACATACAGGGTTAATCATTACCATCTTTCTAAATTCCATATATATGGGTTAGTATACTGTATTAGTGTTTTCCTTTCTGGCTTACTTCACTCTGTATAATAGGCTCCAGTTTCATCCATCTCATTAGAACTGATTCAAATGCATTCATTTTAATGGCTGAGTAATATTCCATTGTGTACACGTACCACAACTTTCTTATCCATTCGTCTGCTGATGGACATCCATGTTGCTTCCATGTCCTGGCTATTGTAAACAGTGTTGCAATGAATACTGGGGTACGTGTGTCTCTTTCAATTCTGTTTTCCTTGGTGTGTATGCCCAGCAGTGGGATTGCTGGGTCATATGGCAGTTCTATTTCCAGTTTCTGGCTTACTTCACTCTATATAATCGGCTCCAGTTTCATCCACCTCATTAGAACTGATTCAAATGTATTCTTTTTAATGGCTGAGTAATACTCCATTGTGTATATGTACCACAGCTTTCTTATCCATTCATCTGCTGATGGACATCTAGGTTGCTTCCATGTCCTGGCTATTATAAACAGTGCCACGATGAACATTGGGGTACATGTGTCTCTTTCAATTCTGGTTTCCTCGGTGTGTATGCCCAGCAGTGGGATTGCTGAGTCATAAGGCAGTTCTATTTCCAGTTTTTTAAGGAATCTCCACACTGTTCTCCATAGTGGCTATACTAGTTTGCATTCCCACCAACAGTGTAAGAGGGTTCCCTTTTCTCCACACCCTCTCCAGCATTTATTGCTTGTAGACTTTGGATAGCAGCCATTCTGACTGGCGTGAAATGGTATCTCATTGTGGTTTTGATTTGCATTTCTCTGATAATGAGTGATGTTGAACATCTTTTCATGTGTTTGTTAGCCATCTGTATGTCTTCTTTGGAGAAATGTCTATTTAGTTCTTTGGCCCATTTTTTGATTGGGTCGTTTATTTTTCTAGAATTGAGCTGCAGTTGTTGCTGGTATATTTTTGAGATTAGTTGTTTGTCAGTTGCTTCATTTGCTATTATTTTATCCCATTCTGAAGGCTGTCTTTTTACCTTGCTTATAGTTTCCTTTGTTGTGCAGAAGCTTTTAAGTTTAATTAGATCCCATTTGTTTATTTTTGCTTTTATTTCCAATATTCTGGGAGGTGGGTCACAAAGGATCCTGCTGTGATTTATGTCAGAGATTGTTTTCCCTATGTTCTCTTCTAGGAGTTTTATAGTTTCTGGTCTTACGTTTAGATCTTTAATCCATTTTGAGTTTATTTTTGTGTATGGTGTTAGAAAGTGTTCTAGTTTCATTCTTTTAAAGTGGTTGACCAGTTTTCCCAGCATCACTTGTTAAAGAGATTGTCTTTTCTTCATTGTATATTCTTGCCCCCTTTGTCAAAGATAAGGTGTCCGTAGGTGTGTGGATTTATCTCTGGGCTTTCTGTGATCTTAATGCTTCTCTAGCAGTTGACTTAAATCTCCCAATAGGATGTTCCTGAGGTAGAGTTGGGAAAGGATGTACACAGCTGGTCCCCTGAGCCAGTGCCAGCCAGCTCCTCTGCAGTTTGGACACCTCACTTTCCGTCATTCTTATCCTCCTGATTATTTTGAAATGTTCCTGCAACCTGTTCCCCTCCCCCATGCTCAGCATCTCCTCCTCAGCCCAGGTCTTCATCATCTCCTTCCTGGTCTATTTTGAGAGCTTCTTCCCCGTTCCTGATGTGAAGAGCCAACTCATTGGAAAAAAACCCTGATCCTGGGAAAGATTGAGGGCAGGAGGAGAAGGGGATGGCAGAGGATGAGATGGTTGGATAGCATCACCAACTCAGTGGATATGAATCTGAGCAAACTCCAGGAGATAATGAAGGACAGAGAAGCCTGGTGTGCTGCAGTCCATGGGGGTCACAAAGAGCTGGACACGACTTAGCGACTAAACAACAACTTCCATGTCCTCTCCCTTCTCATGCCTGCCCCTCCTCCCTCCACCTCCTAGGCATCTTCTCTCAGCACCATGCTTCCCATCCTTCACACTCATAGTCTTCCATGGAAAGGTCAGAATTGTTGGGTGTACAGGCTCTCTATGACCAGCGATCCATCTTCTCACACACACACACACACACACACACACACACTGAATCCCAAGGCACTTCCCTGATGAACAACCATACTCTTCATGTCTCCCCTTGATATTCCTACACCCTAAAATGCCCTGCTCCCAGACACAGGCCCACTCCTCCTTCTGGGTGCATCAGCATTGTCCTCTTCCTCCAGCCACCCCCCTTGTATCCACATGGTGTTTTAGGGAGAGCTCAGTGGGGGATCTTTGGGGAGTCATGGCTGTTCTGTGTACCTCTGCCTTTCCTCCCCTCACCAAATCCGCAAGCTCCTTGAGGGCAGGATCCTAGAGTGAGTCTCCTTATCTTCAGAGCCCGGCGCTGTGCCCTGTGTGATGGGAGAGTCTGTCTGGGTGTGGAGGAGGGAGGGTGGTGCTGGGAGGTCGGTGGGGTGAGGAAGTGGGAATGTGCTGAGCTAAGGATTTCTCCGACCCCAGAGCTTAGCAAGGCTCCTGGTATACAGGGGTACAGGTTGCTTAGGGAGGTGGGGGATGCAGAGGGAGGGGAGTGAGGACCAAGAGCCCTTCCAGAACTTTCTATAGTGGCTGAAGCTCCCAAGACTCTGCCTCCATCTGTTTTCTCTATCCCTCTTCTAGGACCAAATAGGCCACTCACACAGTTAAAACCCTGTCTCTTAGGTTCTGTGTCTGTTATATTGTTTTAAATTGAACAGTTATGGGCTCAAAAGAACCAGTGGGCCACGTGTTAATGGCTCTGGTCCAGGCCCTGGCCCCAAGGCTGGAGGGCAGCCACTCCCCTTTCCCCAGTCACATTCAAGCTTAAGCCTCAGATCAGTGGACAATGACTTGGATTTCAGGTAGTTTTCTTAAAATAATTGTAAGAAAACAACTTTGGCAAGTTAGCTCTGCTTCAGTTACTAAGAGATTCAGCAAGTCTCTTCCCTCTAGCTGGCTTTTCCATCTGAAAAAAGAAAATCAGTGACCAGCTGATCACTAATATGTCTGACACTATGATTCTAAGCCAGTTCCCTCTCTGTGTGCTTTAATCTCCTCCTCTGTGTGTGTGTATGTGTGTGTGTGTGTGTATATACCCTCCGTCGGATCCAACTCTTTGTGACCCCCATGGACTGTACCTGCCATGCTCCTCTGTCCATGGAATTTTCCAGGCAAGAATACTGGAGTGAGTTGCCTACTCCAGGGCATCTTCCCGACCCAGGAGTCGAACCCACGTCTCCTGCATTGGCAGGTGTATTCTTTACCACTGAGCCATCTGGGAAGACCCCATCTAAAAAAAGTCATAATATCTCCCCATCTCAGAGGCCTAGTGAAGATCAAATGAGATAATGGATATAAAAATATTTCTGTATGCTATAACTATAAAATATTAGTTATTATTTGTGAAATTTAATGTGTGCCAAATATCTTTTATAAACATTCCTGGATGACTTAAATAAAATTTTAACATGATGGTAGTCATCCTGTGAATGTGAATTTAGTAGAACAGGGAGAGTACATTCAAGGCAAGATCTCTTAAATGGAGACTCATCATGTAGTTGGGCAAACTCATAAGTCAGACATCCTCTAGGTGAGCTATGGACAGTTAGAGGCCAGGCCTGTATTCATCATTCTCATTATGGCTTTTTTATTGTGCAAGATCTACACAAAGGACTGGCCATTACAATCTGGGCAAGCTTGCTTATTCTGAGGCTTGCCCTGAATGTTCAATCAGTCTTTTAACAGATGTGCTGAAGAGAATTAAAGTAACTCATGCCTGTTCGCCTTTCCCAGATGGAACATAACTAGGTCACTATAGTATTTCAAAACATCTTCCATCTTTTTATTATCATTATTATTATTCAGCCCTTGAAAACCAAGGTCAAGTCTCAGAAGTAGGCCACGTCTTACTTGATCTTCCAGATCACGGGCATACTCTGCCTAGCAGCCTACATCCCTATGTCTCCAAGCACAGTAAAAGTCTAATTAGGATATCTTTATGGTGTCCTTTAGAATTGGGACTCTTGGAGGGATTGAAGCCAGGGACCACAAAAAGAGTCTATGCTGCTCCACAGTTTTTGCCTGAAAATGATGGCTGACCACTTTTCTGAGCCACCAACCAAAGAATGATCCTCTTCCTCTGCTCGATAGATTAGCCAAGAAGTGCTTGTTGATGAACACCTGTGGGTGTGAATAGCGACTGACCCAGCTTTCCTGCTGTCCTCCTGCTTGTGTCTCCCTCTCCCTCTGGCCCTTCCTCTGTAACCCCCACCTCACATGATATTGGGAGTGCAGTTTCTGTTCAGTGGTTCCAAAGATGCTCAGAAAAAAAGGTTGACTCTAAGCAACTCACTTTTTCATCAATAGACAGTTACCTGGTCTACAAAGATGGATAGACACAAGTGGCCTATCCACAGATGACTGTCTGTCTTGCAACAATGTTAAAACTCTGTTGATGGAAGACACTGAGGAAGAAAGAAAAACTTGCTCTCCCCAATATCCAAAAAGCAAGTGTTAGCAAGGTTCCCTGTCCACTGACCAGCCAAACATAAACATCCTCTTGGTATCTGGAAGGCAGCCCATTAGAAAACAGGCATGAAAGCAGAGTCCAGGGACTTTGCTGGTGGTCTAGTGGCTGGGACTCCGTGCTCCTGGTGTGGGGGGTCCAGGTTCACTCAAGAGTAGAACAGCTAGATCCCACATGCCACAGCTGGGAGACCCCGCACGCCCCAGCAAGGATCAAAGATCCCACATGCCTCAACTGAGATCTGGCACAGTCAATAAATAAACAAATACAATGATTTTTTTTTTAAAAGAAAGAAAGCAAAGTCCAATGGTATTATTGTGAAGGGATTAAATATTATTATATGTAGTAAAATATTCTTATTATAAAATCTTTGATACTTGTTAATTTATAGATTTAAAAAGTGCATAGGTGCTTGGTCACTAACTCATGTCTAACTCTTTGCAACCTCATGGACTGTACCCTACTGGGCTCCTCTGTCCATGGGATTCTCTAGGCAAGAATACGGGGTAGATAGCCATTCTCTTCTCCAGGGGATCTTCCTAACTCAGGGACAGAACCCACATCTCCTGCACTGGCAGGCAGATTCTTCACCATTGCACTACCTGATTTAAAAAAGTACGATTCTCATAATTGATATTCTGCTGGCTATAGACATATGAGCAGTAAAACACTGAATTATTTCTCTATTAGTAGAAAACCATTGACCTAAGCCTCTTTGTAGTAGTACTTCTCAGGTCACCCTGACCCTGAACCCTTTCTCTGAACCTGCTCCCCCTCCACACACAGAAACCTGTCCAAGACCCAGCTATCAAGAGTTAGCACCTGGCCAAACAGAAACCTCTAAGACCCACACCAGGCCAATGCTACAGGCAGCGTCTGTTCAGAAGGGTAGGTGAAAATGGTAAGCCAGTTGTTGGCTATTTTAAGAACCTCTCTATCTATCTGCACTGAGGACTTCAGGCTGGAACAGCCTGAAGTTTCCAGCACTCTGTACCCCATGCTCTGCTCTCTGGCTCTATGGCAGTCCCATTGTGGGAACACAAGTCAGGTGACTTCAGAAAGCCACAGGGCAAATGCCGTGTGCCTGGGCAGGCCCTTCCTGAACTGTGAGGGAGGAGCGGGAAACATCCTCAGTGACTAGTACGTAAATGTGGCTTCTTCCCTTCGGCTGCACCCCAGAACCCCAGGTTGAGTGTCTCTTAAAAACCAGAAATAATAACACATAACAGCCACATGGGCAAGTCCCCAACCTGCCATCTGCATCAATTTCCCTCTGTTCAATCCAATGGAGAGAGATAATAACCTATCTTAGGCTTAATTAACATCTGGGCCCTGCTGCTGGGAGAGTCCCAAACCCCTGTCTCCCTGTAATTGCAAACCTTTATTTATTGGGCACTTTGATGACAGCCACATAATGGAAACTATGGCCCAGACCCCACCCATAGCTTCATGCTTGCCAGTTGCCAACCTCCCCTCCTTACCCCCTCTGGCCCTTCCCTATTACTCTCCTGCCTGTCTACCCAGCTAGCCTCCAGTATCCTTTGCTCATAACCCCCCTGCCCCATGTCATTCTATGCATGTAGAGTCCTTAGAATCTGGGGACCTGGACCGTAGTCTCAGATCTACCTGTTACTCACTCCACTACAATGAGAGGCACACACTTGGTGTGCCGTCCTTTGCCTTGCATACAGTAGGTGCTAATCACTTGTGGGGCCTTCCTTTCTGCTCCATGCCACTCTTTAGTCCCTCTCTAGGTCTCTGAGTGACTAAACACACAGCTGTTACATGTTTTAGTTTCTTCCACTGGATTACAAGCTCCATGAGAGCAGGGATCCTTCTTGTTTCCCTAGGTCCACCCCAATCCCCTCCTCAGACTCACCCACCTCATGCCCACAACCAGAAAAGTGCTTGGCACACAGTAGGTGCATTATATAAATTTTTTTTCAGTGAAGGAGAGAATGGGAATGAATGGATGAAGACATGCACAGGTTAAGGTCAAAATTATCTAGGTAATAGGTAGGGAAACATATAATTTATCATCCAAACTAGGTCACTTTTGAGAGTGAAAGATAACTCTACTCTAATTACATGAAGAGATTGGCGTAAATGGGAACTGTCTGAAGCGAAACAGTTCTCATGCCACAGTGAAGATCCTGCCAGCTGCAACTAAGCCATCTCAGCAGAGGCCTCTGTGGATCACGGGCACCCAAGATACAGACGCTTCCGCAAGGAAACTGGTGATTTCTCTTCATTTAAGGACCCTTTAAGATTAAAAACAAACAAAAAAAGAAGACTCAGAGTACATTGGAAAGGAAAGGGGGGTGTGATTTGAAGTTTTTCTTGGCTAAACTCTGGGAGGATCAGCATAGCTCTCGCATTGTGCTATGAGTTTTCACTGATCATTTCCCATGACGCCAAGCACAACAGTTTGAGTTTACAGTACAGCTCGGCTGTGCCCTAGAGCATGGTCCCAGGCAAAGCCACAGGAACATGCATGTACACACACACACACACACACACACACCAGCTGCATTAGTACACGAGATCCTAAGCACTCCTGTGTCTACTCTATTTATATAGCATGTCTCCCAAGAAACAACCTAGAGCTTCCACATTTCTAGAAAAGGGAACTCTGACCATTTCAGGGCCATCTATTAGAGAGGTCAATGACTGCAAATATTTTGAGGCGGTAGTGTGTGTATGTCTGTTGATCTGAGTATAGAACAGTAATCACACTAGAAATACTGATCTGGGCTGATCACCACAGGTGACAAAATGACTCTCTTTACAGAGAACAAATAAAAATCCAGCCAGAGAACACAGGCAGTTGCCATCTCTTCTGCCATAGCTGGTGGAGAGTTTGGGCTAGAGATGGAGCAACGTAGCTTAGGTGAATATCTAGAACTTCAGATGGAAAATTAGCCCATAATATTTCCACAGAAAGCATGCCATTCAAACCCCCACCTACTGTTTCCTCTTCCTAACAGATTACTTCCTCATTTTCCTGTTTTCTCTCCTTGAGTTCTGGAACATGTTTCATGGAAAATGCCCCTGCCCAGGTACACATTTGTTCTTTGGGGGAGCCCCATGAAGGCTCACTCATCCCAACTGTGTGATTTCAATCCGAATATTCCAGCAGCCACCACTCCTTTTCTGCACTGCTCTTTATCAAGAGCACCAACTTGTTTAACATTTAGATTTGGAGCCTCAAAGCAACCTGAGAGATAGTTTGGTTAGCTGTCCCTATCTCCACTGCACAAAAAGAACTGGCCCCCCAAAGGAAATTGCCCAAGGTCAAAGAGCTGATGTACGGGAAAATCAAGGCTAGGACCAAGTCTCAAGGCCACTTCTCTTTCAGCTATACCCACAGTCTCACTCATAGGAATACTGTGGCCACTCCATCTTAGTCCCCAAATCTCATACTTGTCAGTTAACACTGGACATCTTCTAAGACCTGGGTCAAAGGAAGGAAGTAGCAGAGATACATACTACATAAAACTAAAGTCTCTTTGGACTTCATCAACGTGAACACCTCCAAAAGGCTCTGACCAGCCATGGGCTCTGCGAACTTCCTTCATGAGCATTACTGATGTGAGAAGAGCCCCACACACCTTGGTGTGGCTCCATATCTCATTCGAACAAGCAGCGTAAATAGGAGCACCTGATCGCATAATGCTCCTTTAAAGAGATGAGCTCCTCTATTGGAAATCAGGTAGTGTAAGCATTTTCCCTGGGAATCAAGGATCCTGAGGATGAAATGTATTGGCCTGCAAGGACTAAGACAGGTTTATCTGCCAAGGAAACCTTGGGAGAGGACAGAGAGCAGCTGTGGACAAGGAACTGCAGTTCTTGGTCTTGTAGATCTTTAAATGGTGCCGGGAATCATTTGCCAGCCCTGATTGAGCACACAGAACTGAGAATAGGACCCAGGGGCCCTACTCACCCTCCCTCCTTGAACTCAGGTGATCTTGGAAACCTCACTTTCTCTGTGTATGAGTTCAGCTGCAAAAGTGCAACCTTTAGGAACGTGGCTTATAACCACAGAACATCTGAGATGTTAGGAGAGTGCGTCTGTGATGCACTAAAATATTTCTTCCTGTTCACTGTGGCCTCCTCCAACACAGTGCCTGAAATTCTATTATTCAGCCCTTTACATCTCAAAAGCTTTAAAATCCAAGAGACCCCTATTAAAATGTCAGTTTCCTGAAAAAGCGACTTAGGAAAGAATTTGGGACTCACTGTTGGCTTTAGGAACAATAGCTTGAAAAGGTGAAGCATGAACATGGGCACTTCTGGACGGGAGGCGGGCCCTGCACTTCACACACACATATTCAGCCCACTTCACTGAGGCAGAGAGGCCCCCTGTGTTCCTGTTGAAGACTTCTGAGAGGCAGTAGTGTGGCATCTTGGAAAGAGATTGAGAGAAATTAGAAGCCTGAGTTCTAATCATGGCTCTGCAATAAGCTACCCATGTTACTTGAACAAGCCCTTTCCCCTCTCTGAGCTCAGTGTTCTCATCCATAAATGGAAGGAACTGACTAGCTCGGTCTGGCCCTCAGACTCTCAGAAAGAGTAGAGTTCCTGAACCATTCATTGGTGGCTAATCCTGGGACAGAAGGGATGGAGAATCCCCGACAGGCAGCAAAGAACAAATTCTCCCAGGACAGGGATCTGTGATTGGGATGGGTTCTGGAGCAGGGAAGAGCAAGGGGGTGAGGAAGATGCCCCAGGATGCCAACTCCTTCCTACTCCCAGACTTCTTCCAGTGTTTCGAGGTTCCCTCGTGGTCTTTGATCAGTGGTCGAGGCTCTTTCCTCGAAGAGTAGCTGGGTTGTTTGCAAACTAACTTATCCCAATACAAAAAGATACAGAGGACGAGAGTGTAGGACTTTGAGTCAGTCTGACTTCTGGCCCAGCTTGTTGAGTGATCTTGGACACGTTATTGTATGTCCCCTAACCTGGCTAGGTGGAGCAGTGGTAAAGAATTTGCTTGCCAATGCAGGAGACGCAAGAGACACGAGTTCGATCCCTGGGTTGGGAGGATCCCTTGGAGAAGGAAGTGGGAAATCTCTCCAGTATTCTTACCTGGAAAATTCCATGGACAGAGAAGCCTGGCAGATTACAGTCCTTCGGGGTCCCAAGGAGTCAGATAGGACTTAGCAAACATGCACACACAACCTGGCCCTTAGGTAGAATATCAGTCTGCATTTTAGGACACATCATGGCCTCCAAGTTTGGAGGTAATGAAGGGGATGTCTGTCAGGCAACTCCTGCTCTGCCTTGGCCAAGAGGAACATCACTTCCAAATTAAACTGTGGTGATGGCCGAGGCCACAGTGAGACCTAAAGGTGTTCCCAGAGCTCCAGACAGTTTCTAGCCCACAGGCAGATGTTTCTTCTATTCTTACCTACTAGGAGATAGAGGAAAGCAGAAACACACTTAACTTTAACCTTTGCTCCTTTTAAACTCAGAACATTAGTTTTGCAGTTATCAAACTGCAAGATCAAATCAGTCCATCCTAAAGGAAATCAACCCTGAATATTCACTGGAAGGACTGATGCTGAAGCTGAAGTTCTAATACTTTGGCCATCTGATGCAAAGAGCTAGCTCATCAGAAAAGACCCTGATACTGGGAAAGATTGAAGGAAAAAGAAGAGGCAGCAGAGGATCAGAGGTTAGAAAGCATCACAGACTCAATGGACATGAATTTGAGCAAACTCCAGCAGAGAGTGAAAGACAGAGGAGCCTGGCATGCTGCAGTCCATGGGGTCACAAAGAGTTAGACATGACATAGTGACTGAACAGCAATGACACCCATCTCTTTTATCTACAAGGATTCTGAGACTAGAGAGAGAAAATGAATTGACTGGCTCAATGCAGCCAGAGTCCAGATCACTTCAAGGCCTGGCTTCAAGACTCTTCCACAGATGTCTGCCATACCACATTATGTGAACCTTTACTTGGCTCAAGTCACAGGGAAAGATTTGGTCCATAATTCCATTTAAAGACAATTACAAGTAAACCACCCTTCTCCAACCAGAACCATCCCTCCGTTAGATTAGGGAAGTTTCAAGGAAAAAGTTGAGAACTGGATCTACCTTATATAGAGTGGAGAAGTCAACTGAATCCCAATCCTTCCCTCCTTTCCTTAAAATATATATATATATTTCCTTAAAATATATATAAAATTATATATATTTATAAAATATATAAATCCATATACCCTTAAAATCTTGACTCCTCCATCTGGGTGATGACCTTGAACTTTATCAGCCCTATTCTCCTATCCTGAAGTGGAATCACCCCTTTATTCCTTCCTTAGCATTTCCTGAGCACCTACTAAGTGTTGGGCTTTATGCTAAATTTGGTGGATCAGACAGGCCTAAAGTTACATTCCTGTCCTTGGAGAACTCAGCCAACCAGGAATGATACATATGATCAATAAACATGGTACCATGGAAAGAGCTCCCCCACCCTCAAACTATACCTGCTCTTCTAGGGCAAGACCTTGCCAGACCAGATCTCAAAGGTGAAGCAAGTGGAGACCAGGTTCCCCTGGGGGCTGCCACTTCTACCCCTGCAGCAGGGTCCTCGCCAGGAAGAGACACCTGGTCGCTCTCCCTCCAGCATCACGCAGCCAGCAGACACGCATGCACACTTGGGGTGAGAGTGGCCTGTTGATGAAGGGCACACATGTTTATTATCCAGCATCTACCATGTGTAAAATGTAGGGACACATTAGAAAGAGGGAAACAGCCAGTTTCTGGATCCCAAAGCCAAAAACCTAGTTATGAGCCATTAAAACTGGAGGAATGTGAAAAGAGGAATTTAGGAGTTAGGACCCCTTGGTCATGGTGTTTCCTTGTATGACCCTGGGCAGGACATCACCCCTCTGTGCCTCATTTCTTAATTTCTAAGTTGGGGCAGGGCCAGAGCATGCCCTGGATTGCAGGATTGGTGCTGATGAATGACTGTCTGCTTGGCTTATTTTTCTTTTAAAGTTTGGGCTTTCCTTTCGTTTATGTGACTCAAGTCTGAACTAGGTTTGTGGAAAGGAAGAGAAATGAAGCCAGGGTCAGGTAGAAAGCTGGGTAATAGGTGACGCCTGAGGGGAATGATGTATTACAGGAGGAACTGGGATTGAAGAGATGAAGAGGAGAAACCAGAAAGGAGGCAGTCACAAAGGCTCCTCTCCTTGGAGGTAGGAAACAGGGGCCTTTGCTGGTGTCACCGAACAGTCCTATAAAAGTGATGGAATTAGTGCCAAGCTCCAGGGCCACCTAACCATTCAAACCACCAAAAGGATGTTTACTTAAGGCTGTTCAAATTAGGTCACTCCAGAGCTGGCGGCATGGGTGGCATATTGGGGTGGTCCCAGGCATTTTGTGAACATGGATGAACCAACAGAAGCAGGAAAGGCTCCAGCTAACCATAAAGCCAGATCCAAATGTGCTGAGCACATGGAACATTCTCCCGAATAGATTATGTGCTGGGTCACAAAGCCAGCCTTGGTAGATTTAAGAAAACTGAAATCACATCAAGTGTCTTTTTCGACCACAACATTATGAGACTAGATATCAACTACAAAGGGGAAAAAAACTAAAAAACACAAACACGTGGAGGCTAAACAATATAGTACTAAACAACCAATGGAAAAAATCAAAGAGGAAATCAAAAACTACCTTGAGACAGATGTGGCCAAGTATAGAAAAACTTGGTGCAGAGAATACAGAATACCACGGCCCCAGGGGCCTGCCTGCATGCCTGAAGCCCTGAATAGTTTCCCATGTGTCAGACGGGGCTCCTAGCCCCAGCTGTCCGTGCACATTTCTAGCTCTGTCATGCATCACTGACCAGCAAATATTCAGGCTACTGATGCATACTACACAGAGCAAAGTTCTGCTTATTCCATTACTAAATCCTGGTAGAAATGAGGGCAATGAGCTCGTAATAGAATTATGTTTCTCATGGTCCTTGGCAACTCCCATGAGGTTTTCTAATCTCCAGTGTGATGTCAGGGGTGGATTCTACCAGCCAGATCTTTCTCCTTTCACAAGCTGAACTCTTAAAAGGAGCTCTGTGCCTGGGAGGGCATCATGCTTGTTTAGTATAACAGGGCCTTTCTAATTGTTTAAAATCTACTCTTCTGCTGACTGTGGGGCAGTGTGAGGGAAGGTTTTCTTTAGGGGGGAGCATGTGTGTGTGTAGAGTGGGTGTTTTGTCTGACACTGTAGTAGTTGAAAGGGTACATAATACTATTGTTTCTTTTACATCATCCTGCTCCTCCCTCCTTCTGCCTCAACACACACAACAAACTGTGCAAATATGGGCTGTTTGTGCTGAGGGAGGTGGAGGAACACCTTCTCTGTGGATATACACAGCCACCACTGCAACCATCTCTCTTGCCACCAGAAGTCTCTCATTTCATGCAGTCAATGCCTCCTTGTGGGACATGGAGGATTACTCACGCTGGCAAAGAATGCGGCAAGTGTCTCACTGCATTTAAAGTACCATCAGCTTGTAAAGGAGAAAGAGGAGCCTCCCCTTGCAAGACAGAAAAGCTGTTTGACGAATAAACCAGACCTCAGGTGCGTTCCATAATGTGTAACTTGTATCTCCTCTGCCTCACTGTACTTATGTCACACCACTCTTTTCCCTCTGAGTGTTATGAGTAAATTGGTTTTCGGGTTTTTGTTTTTTTCATTCAAAACATCTCTCCTTACGCTAGTGATATCATCCCTGGAAGACTGAGATGTAAGAAGAGGTGAATCATGTATCACCTTCC
This sequence comes from Aepyceros melampus, assembly GCA_006408695.1. NCBI lineage: Eukaryota > Metazoa > Chordata > Mammalia > Artiodactyla > Bovidae > Aepyceros > Aepyceros melampus. The sequence goes on from SJXQ01011743.1 coordinate 39,539, forward strand.
TATCGCATCTAGAATTACAACAGCCAGAGCCCTGGGGTGCAGTGGGGATAAAAGCCAAAAAGTAGAGGGGAGGAAAGAGGGAAAGGGAGGACGCAGTGGGGTGGGTAGAGGAAGCTGATTCTTCTGCAGTCTGCTTATTTTCTTCTTCCTCCTTCCTCACCCTCTAAACACCCCTTCCCTATTTATAAATCAGAGAATAGGAAAAATCAGACTTTAAAGACATAGTTGCCTTATATTTATTGATGGTATTGGTGTGAATGTCATTCGTCTGAATCTTCTGACCCATCATTGTAACCCCATTAATCACAGACAAAAGCCACCATGGCATTCTCTCTGGACTCAATTGGATTAAGAAGGATGACATGTGACTCTGCCCCACCTCCAAGTATTTGTCAAATGATCTTCACCCTGATTAAGGCTCTCATCCGTTTCAAACAGCAGAGGAACCTGGCCGTGTATGGCAATAATTTGCAATGTGAGATCTAAGCATGCAAACTAGTGATAGACCACATAGCTGACTTTCCTGACCTCTCTCTACCTGGGGGTTTGAAAACATCATTCAATAATGTGTATCTGAGGTATTCAGGAAAAAGGGTAGGGACTCTCAACCAAGTCAAAATATAATAAAAGAGAAAGATAAAGATAGATCTTATTCTAAGGCCCTCAAGAAGTGACTGAATATTTTTCAAATTCCCACCCACCCACACTTGCTTTTCTAATAAGGATCACCTATTAACTTCTGTTAATTAGGAAAAAAAATCTCTTCTCCCCATACCCCCACCCCTCCTTCCTCTATGGTTTCAGTGAATTCTAGACTCCTTAGGATCACTGGGTCTATCTGCTCAGAACACATTTACAACGAAAACAAAACCAAGGGCCTCAGGACAGCAGGGAAGGCCAAGAGAGCAATCAATTTCTGCAACATAGGAAAAAAGGGCCCACAAGGGCAAAGGGAAAAAAATAATTTGCAGAAAGCACAGTTTTGGCAGCATCTTATTACAGCTTCCAGCTGACCGGGTGCAGCCAAACTTGAGACATCTGTTTGGAGTTTACAATAGAAACAAACACAGAGCAAGCATGAAAACGCTAAGACACACACACAGAGACCAAGCTCTAGCAGTCCTTCTCCACCTTGACCTCCAAACCACTCTCCCACTGGGTCAGGCTGGGTTGTAGAAGGAAAGAAAATGGGCTTTTCCACCTGCTCCCCACCCCACTCCACCTGCACTGTGACTCATTCAAGCCATGACTAGAACTTAACTTTCCTTTCTCCTCGCTCTTCCTTTCAGGAAAAACAGAGATGCTCCCACTCCTTAGAGAACCTCATAGGGACTTCCATTCGTTCTCTAATTCTCATCTTTACAGCTCCTTGGGCTGTTTGGGAAGGAAAGGTGAACCACAGGAGGTGGTAAAACCCTAGAAGACCTTGAAAGTTACCCCTCCCTAAATTACCTCACAGGTCTGGCAGTGAGCGCACAGCATCTCCAAGAACTGCCTCAAAGAGGTCAGAAACAGCTGATAGAACTGAATAAGTGCAGAATCCGGGCCTAGCTGCAGTACCCAGAGTTTCAGAGGACAGGAAAGGCCCCAGACTACGCATAAAGTGGGTTCCCCCTTCTCAATCACCTCCAAGTCCTTCGAAGGACAAAGACTAGCCTCCCAACCCTATCCCAGTCATGATCACACCCTCTCCCGCCCACCCCCACGGCCAAGCATTTTCTGAAGCAGCTTTGGTTGCTCACCTGTTCTGTTCAATTTTCCTCTTTATTCTCTTCCCCACTGGCGTGCAAACAGAACCAGAGCACTGCTACTCAAAAAATAACAAAATGTTTTATACACATTTCTGTATATACAACTGAACAACATTTTACATGTCCCTTTTGCACAGCAAAAGATATAAACATTGGACTCTGAGAACACAGTTATGTACAAGAAAACCAAAAAGATGTCAAAAATACTTCACAACAGTGCAAAAATATTTTACACAGTATCACGGAGTGAGATCTTTTGAGCAGGAGCAAGGTGTGTGTGTTTCTTAAGGAAAACTTTTTCTAGGTATTAGATGTCAATAACTGTAAACAAAATGCGACTTTCTTTCTCCCCCTCTCCCTTCCCCACTAGTTATTTGAGGAATTTGGCAGAATTTCAAGGGTCTGAGTCTGAGGTAAACAACCCAAGCTCTCGCACCAAAAAGACTGGGTCCAAGGAGGTGGCATTAAAGCCTCAAACACTGTGAAAGCAATTTAAAAAAAAAACCAAAACCTGCCATGTCAATGACAACACTAGGCCCTCCCAGATGGCCGGTGGGGGAGGAAGTTAACCCCTCCTCCTCAGGCCCCAGCTCCCCCACAAACAGGAAACTTGCTCACACCAGCGGCCTTTCCCTTCCCCAGACCCCAGATGGCGACCTCTTTCCCCTTCCTTGTAGGGTTCCCCTCCCCCGTATCTCTAGTTGCAATCTGAGCCCCGCTTCAAACACAGCCGTGTGTGTGGGTGTAGAGGGGGAGGGTCTGGGCCTCAGGAGTCCCAATTCCCCTTTCCTGGGGCAGGTCGGGAGGTAAGGAAGTGGGGGAGAGACGCGTGGGGATCACGATCGGGCGCCAGGGGCGCGCACAGGACATTGCTGGGAGCTCAGCCCGAGTGGGGCTCTTAGGCCCTCCCAGATGGCCGGTGGGGGAGGAAGTTAACCCCTCCTCCTCAGGCCCCAGCTCCCCCACAAACAGGAAACTTGCTCACACCAGCGGCCTTTCCCTTCCCCAGACCCCAGATGGCGACCTCTTTCCCCTTCCTTGTAGGGTTCCCCTCCCCCGTATCTCTAGTTGCAATCTGAGCCCCGCTTCAAACACAGCCGTGTGTGTGGGTGTAGAGGGGGAGGGTCTGGGCCTCAGGAGTCCCAATTCCCCTTTCCTGGGGCAGGTCGGGAGGTAAGGAAGTGGGGGAGAGACGCGTGGGGATCACGATCGGGCGCCAGGGGCGCGCACAGGACATTGCTGGGAGCTCAGCCCGAGTGGGGCTCTTCTGGGCTGGCGCAGTCCGCGGGGCCGGATGGGTCCCCGACGGTGGCAGTGTTGGCATCCGGGCCCCCTCCTTCAATGGAGCTCTCGCTACCGGTGCTCTCGCCCGACAGCAGGCGCGTCACCCGCAAGTCCGCCTGCAGGCTGCGCACGTCGTTGCCAAAGCTGAGCTCGCCCAGGTCGTTAATAAGCTGCGAAAGCTCGGCCCTCATGTCGGAGGTGCTGCCCAGCAGCAGAGGCGACGACCCAGCCTCAGGGCCCGGCGAGACCCCGCCGCCCCCCAGCGCCTCCTCGTGGCCACTCTCCAGCGTGTCCAGCAAGTCCCCGCATTCGAAGTGCATGGCCACCACCAGCGCCCGCTTCGCTTCGGCCTCTGGCTCTGCCGGCTCTCCCTCCCCGGCTCGGTCCTCCTCCTCCTCGGGGCAACCCTCCGCGTGCTCCTCTTCCTCTTCCTCCTGCAGCTCCTGCTCCTGCTGTTCGCCGAGCAGGCCTCGGTGATGGAGCCGAGCTTGGGCGCACTTCGGCTGCGCTCCACCGGCGGTTTGTAGCAGCAGGGTCCGTGAAGGAGCAGCTTGCGCAGAGGCACTAGCGGGATGGTGTGAGCGCCTACCAGCTCCTGCTGCTGGTGACGCGCGTCGTCCCGCCGCTTGAGCCGTTTAAATTCCGCCAGAGCGTTGGCCGACGTCTGGTAGAGCAGCAGGGCCATGGCCTGCGCCTTCTCGGGCTTCGACACGAGGACCGCGTGACAGCGCAGCATGACCGCCTTGTGCTTGAGCTCGTGCCGGTACACCCAGGCGAAGACCTTGGGCAGTCGCGCGTCCGCCACACAGTAGGTAACGCGGTGCAGCAGGTACAGGTGGCCAGGGCGCCGCAGCGCGCGCTCCTCGGCGTGCACCATGCGGATACCCTGCGCACTCACAGTCAGCTTCATCTTGGTGCCCTGACGGCCCGCCTCGCTCTTGCTCCAGATCTTGCCCACCGCTAGGTCGGTGCAGCCGTCGCCGCGCGCCTGGATGGTGGTGGCATTGCCCAGGTAGAGCACAGTATAAGTGGGGTCCTCGCTGGTGATGTGCAGTTTCTTGCGCTTGGAGCGGAACATGCTGCCCACCCGGCTGAGCGCGCCTTCGGGGCACGCCCTCGCTAGCGAGCTGAGTGCCGAGTAGTGCAGGCTCACCGCGTAGCCCTTGGGCTTGGACGCCTGCCGTGGCGGCGCCTCGGCCAGCAGCTCGAACTTGTGCTTCTTCCACGGCAGCATCTCCGGAGGGTGCCCCCGCGCAGCTGGGCGGCGGCGGCGGAGCGCCGGTTGAGAGCCCGGCTGAGCCACCCGCCCCGGCCGGGCTCGGCCCGGGCAAGACCGAAAAATAAAACTCTGCTGGGAGTGGCCCAGTCAGGAGTGGGGGCGGGGGAATAGGGATGTATAAGTCTCGAGAACCCAGCAAAAGAGGTAGGGGTAGTTTTTTTTTTTTTTTTTTAAGATTTAACTGCAAGGGGGAGGAGGGAAGGAGCACACAATTTATCCCAGCCTGAGCAGGATCAGGGCAAAGAGTCTTAAGCAGGCAAAATGAGAGAAAGACAGCACAAGAGTGGGGCGGAAAACGTCTTTAGGAAAAAAAGAGATGTGCGCGTGCAAATAAATGAGAAAGCCCCCAGCAAAAGCAGCCGGGATGGTGCGAGAATACGCAGGAACTCCTCGGCGAAGGTGAAAAGGGCTCCCCTCTCACACACACACACAGTCGCTAGGGCCAGAAACCGCGGAAACTCAACCGCGAGTGTACCCAGGGGTCGGTACTCCCCACCTCCAAGGGGTGCTGGAGGCAGAGAGCTCCTCGGTTGAGCAGGTCCCAGAAGCAGTTGCTTGCCCCAAATGCGCTCCGATGGTGGGTCCGGATGGCCGCGGCGGGCCCCGCGCAGCAATCCCCCCGTGGCTCACTGCATCTTCCCACAGGCAGGACGCCGGGGACTCGGGCTCCGCGGCTTACTGTTAGGGCTGGCTCGGAGGGGGCAGCGCGGGGCTCCGAGGGCCAGACGTGCGCATGGTCGGCTCCCGGGACGGTCGCTACCTCATTTCTTTTCTCCGGAGGGTGTCTGACTCGGCTCCCGGAATCCCCTGGCTCGGCTGCCAGCCTTTGCAGCGCGCCCTCTCCGGTGCTGCGAGCGGTAGCTGCCTCGCCAGCCTCACATCCTTGCTGTCCGAGAGGAAGATCTCGGGTAAATATAGGCCGGCACGAACCATTCGCCGGGCGGGGACAGGGGAGGAGCAGAGACAAGGATCTGTTTCAGGCTTGGACGCCTCGCGGTTTGCCGATCTCTTAAAGGGATCTGGTTGCAGCCATTGGTTGGGGGAAAGGGGAGACCGCTCCAGTCTGGCAATTTCATCCCAAATTTACCAATATCCCCTATATCTACAGAAATCTCCAAGACCTAGGGTTACCCCGCAGGAAAAGCAACTTGAATTCTGACACTCCACCCCCAGGCTGAATTGCAACTCACTGAATAAATGTATGTCTCCATCGAAACTTCTGGGGGAGGCGGTGAAGGTGGGATTTAGACTATAATATGCAAAAAGGTTGGGGAAATAGTAATTCTTTCTGGTGTGAGAGCTTTCTGAGAATGACTGGGTGCTATTCTTCCCCCCAGGATTTTATTCTGTCAAAGAAAATAAAGAAGGGCAAAGAAAACATCTTTCACTCTCTTGGAGCCCTTTCTCCACAGGTAAAGAGCAGATAGTGAAAAGAGAGATGAGTGGTAATAAGATGGTTGGAGTGAACACTAAAGTATGTATTTGATAAATAAGCTCCTAATCCCCAGCAGTGGCCCCATCTTCTGGCAGGGCCTAAGTGGGAGAGCACTTTTCTGAGATATATACAGTTTCTAAATAATCCTGGTGTGGGGTTAAGAACTCAGTTTACTTTGGCTTGCCAGTCATTTAGTTTTATTACATCACAATCACATTATGGATGAAAATTCCTAGTAAAAATTCAAATGACTTTTATTTGTTTCAAATAATGCCCACCCACCCTCCATGAGAATGATTAGCATTAATCATTCTCTTCTCTTGTGCCAGCTTGACACTGTCGCTTTAATCATCTGGCCGGCTTGACCCTTGGTTAGTAACTCATTTCTGGGCCCTTGAAACAACCAGCTTTCCTCTATGGTCTACTCACTCAAAGCAAAACCACTTGTGGAACACCCAAGCTCATCCCACAGGAGAACAATAGACCCTCCCACCCTCCAGGCCCAGGCTTCTGGGGATTTGGATGTCTCTGGCTTCCATGCCAGGTCCTGATCTCAGCACAACCATAACCCCTCCTGCAGATTCTCTGGCCCTCTATTTTTGCTAACTTTTAACCTTTCTTTGAAAGTAAGTGAAATTCACTCAGTTGTGTCTGACTCTTTGCGACCCCATGTACTGTATGTCCATGGAATTCTCCAGGCCAGAATACTGGAGTTGGTAGCCTTTTCCTTCTCCAGGGATCTTCCCAACCCAGGGATCGAACCCAGGTCTCCTGCATTGCAGGCAGATTCTTTACCAGCTGAGCCACAACTCAATTTTCTGAGTCATTGGTACTGAATTTAACTTTCCTGAGTACCTTTTGGTACAAGGCCATGAACTGGGAGCTGACAGACCTAATTCCTGTCTTCAAGAAACTCCCAGTCCAGTGAAGGATATAAACTTCACCCAACTCTGGGCTTCTGCTGGAATGTAAATTCTATGAGAGCACCCTGTCTGCCCCAGTGCCTGGCACCACCTAATTGTTGAATGAATGAATGAAACATGCATGTAAACAAGAAGACGGAATGCATCAAATGCCCTGCGAAGATCCCAGAGTACTCTGAGAAGTTGGAGAAGAAAAGATTCTTTGTGACTAGGAAAATCAAAGAAGGTTCCATAGAGGTGGTTATGTTTAAAATGAACGAGACGTCACCAAGCCGGAAAGAGTTAAAGGGCTTTCCAGGTATAGCAAACATAGAACATAATACTGCATGCACATGTGCAGTTTAGGGTGGCATTTAATAACAGTGAAACGGGAGAACTTTCCTGGTGGTTCAGTGGTTAAGAATCCACTTGCCAATGCAGGGGACATGGGTTCGATCCCTTGTCTAGGAAGATTCTACACGCCATGGGACAACGAAGCCCATGTGTCACAACTAAGGAGGCCCACATGCCCTTCGGCCTGGGCTCTGCAACGAGAGAAGCCCCAGCGATGAGAAGATCACACTGCAACCAGAGAATAGCCCCTGCTCTCCGCAACTAGAGAAATCCTGCATTCAGCAGCAAAGACCCAGGGCAGCCAAAAAAATTAAATAGTTTTTTTTAAGTGAAAGAGGAAAATTTGCTGATCAAACAGGGAATTCTCCCGATCATGCTTTCTGGGCTCTCCTACTCTTTGAGAGAAGGAATGGCCTTTTCATGGCTGGCTGGGCCCAGAATGTCATTAGACCAGAGCTATAATGACTTACCCCTCAACTGCACTGATAGGTTAATGGAGGCAAGGTGTTGGAAGGAGTTGGTTAGGACTGTAATAAGCCACTTAAACAAAGGTTAATTCCTCTTCTGCTTGCATTTCAGGAATATCTATAGTGGCAATGAAGTAGAGAGAGTAAGTGGTCCAAACATAAAAAATCCTATAAAAAAACACACCAAATTAACTTGTGCTAAGTGACCTTTAGCTAGTCCATATCTCGAAGTCTAGACTCTAAAAGCAGACATCATGTTCAAGCAGTTAACATTTCCAAATTACTCAGAGGTCCAAGGATTACGACAGGGCTGTATATTATCACCCTGTTTATTTAATGTATATGCAGAGTATATCATGCAAAATGCCAGGTTGGATGAAGCACAAGCTGGAATCAAGATTGCCAGGAGAAATATCATCTTCAGATATGCAGATGATACCACATTGATGGCAGAAAGCAGAGAGGAACTAAAGAGCCTCTTGATGAGGGCAGAAGAGGAGAGTGAAAAAGCTGCCTTAAAACTCAACATTCGAAAACTAAGATCATGGCATCCAGTCCCATCACTTCAAGGCAAATAGAAGGGGAAAAAGTGGAAGCAGTGATAGATTTTATTTTCTTGGGCTCCAAAATCACTGTGGACGGTGACTGCAATCATGAAAATTAAAAAACACTTGCTCATTGGAAGGAAAGCTATGGCAAACCTAGACAGCACATTAAAAAGCAGAGATGTCACTTTGCTGACAAAGGTCCATATATAGTCAAAGCTATGGTTTTTCCAGTAGTCATGTACTGATGTGAGAATTGGACCATAAAGAAAGCTGAGTGCTGAAGAATTGATGTTTTCAAATTGTGGTGTTGGAGAAGACTCTTGAGAGTCCCTTGGATTGCAAGGAGATCAAACCAGTCAATCCTAAAGAAAATCAACCCTGAATATTCTAATGAAGGATTGATGCTGAAGCCGATAGGCTCCAATACTTTGGCCACCTGACGCGAAAAGCCAACTCATTGGAAAAGACTATGATGCTGGGAAAGATGGAAGGCAAAAGGAGAAGAGGGCAGCAAGAGGATGAGATAATTAGATAGCATCACTGACCGACTGAATGGACGTGAATTTGAGCAAACTCTGGGAGACAGTGAAGGAAGAGGAGTCTGGTATGCTATAGTCCATGGAGTCGCAGAGTTGGACACGACTTAGTGACTGAACAAAAATGAACAACAACCGAGGATCAGAAGTGTTTAGGGAGGAAGTGGAGGCGCTGGTGACGGGACCTAGGGCTTGTCTCAACCTCCACGAGAGGCACCTCCTTGGGCTTCATGCAGTGGCAGAGAAACCAGTGGCGCACAGCAGCAGGGAGGACTCCACTGGCGGGCCAGGCTTTCCAGCAGACCCAATGTCCCAGATGCACAGGCTCACAGAGCTGCTCCTGGGCTCTCTTCTTAGTAAGCTTATTTTCACCCTGGGAGGACAGAGAAGATTCAGGCAAATATGAGCACTCCGATGTGTAAGACACACACCGTGTAGACCTGAGATGTGGAACAATTCCAGAATAGACCTCAGCAAAGTCAGTTGGCAAGGGCTGACCGAAACTGCATGGCTAGAAACTGCGTGGACCATAGACTGTTTTTTATGACACTGCCCCATCTACTGGTGCCAGGCCAAAGTGACACTTGGTGAAACGTTCTCACAGAACCAGATAAGCCAGCAGTTGAATCAACACACAGCCAAGTCACAGCTGGAAAGAAACCCAGCCTCGAACATAGCATCTAAGAGCAAGCCTTTTAGCTTGCCCGAAGATTTGCAGCTGGCTTTCTCCCACCTTATTTCTGGCATAACGCGCTTCCTGCTTGGTCCCCCTCCCCCTATATCCCACTGAATGAACATTGGCTTCAGCCATGACAAATGACATACCTGGGATCTTCAAAGTCATTCAACAAATATTTGTTGAGAGGCCACTGTGGATGTGATGTCATTGCTGGGGATACTGCACCAAAGCAGACAGACAGGTCTTTGCCCTCATGGGATTTATATCCTGTGGCGAGGCAGATAACAAGCAAACAACTGAGAAAATATCAGTTAGTGAAGAGTCTCTGAAGAAAAGAAAGCAATGTTAGGAGTAGGAAGTAGCTGGTTTGGACTGCATAGCCAGGGAAGGGCTCTCTGGTAGAGACCTGGATGGGATGAAGGCAGCCAGACAAAGAAATGGAGAGAGAACATTCCAACCTGTGATGGCCAAAATGGTAGTCATGGGCCAAATGCTGCTAATGAGCACCTGAAAAGTAGTGGGTCCAAATTGAAATGTGATGCAAACGTGAAATACACTCAATATTTTAAAGACCAGATGTATAAAACAGTCTTTTGGACTCTGTGGGAGAGGGAGAGGGTGGGATGATTTGGGAGAATGGGATTGAAACATGTATAATATCATATAAGAAACGAATCGCCAGTCTAGGTTTGCTGCAGGATACAGGATGCTTGGGGCTGGTGCACTGGGATGACCCAGAGAGATAGTATAGGGAGGGAGGTGGGAGGGGGATTCAGGATTGGGAACACATGTACACCCGTGGCGGATTTATGTTGATGTATGGCAAAACCAATACAGTATTGTAAAGTAAAATAAAGTAAAAAAAACAAAAATAAATACCTAGATACGAATGTAAAATATTCAATAATTTTATAGTAATTATATATTAAATGATAATGTTTTGGCTTGTAGAGTTAGTAGAATATGCTATTAAAATTAATTTTTCCCATTTCCCTTTACTTCTTTAATGTGGCTGCTGGAACATTTAAAATTATGCATTTGGACAGCTTTGTGCTAAGCAGAGGGCACAGCCAGTGTGAAGTCCTCAAGGTGGGAATGACTCCAGTGGGTTCAAGGACTCTCCAACTTCAAAATCTTACTGTGAGATTACAGCCTCTTACCCTTCCAGCCCTCTTCATTCCTGACTCCTATCACATCAGCATTCCTCACAGAGCAAACTCACCCCCTGGCTGTATCAGAATTCCGTGGAAAAATTCCTGGATCCCACCCATAAACCAGAATATCTGGAGTTAGAGGTTGGGGATATGTGTGCTTCAACTTCTCGTGATTGAGCAGATACTAAAGTGCAGGGAGCTCTGCCCTAGCCCACTTCATTTTTCCCACTATCAACCTATTTCCTAACCTCTTATCCTTGCCTTCCTCTCATCCAAGACCTTCTGGATGAGCATCAGGTTCACAATTTCTGTGCACTGTATCCACTCCTTCCCTGGATTACTACCACCAACTCTGTGCCCTGCTCCTGGAGTCAGAACTCAAAGTAGAAGCCTCCAGTTGTTCAGACAGTGCCTCGACACATTCTGACCATCCTAAATAGGCAGAGTAATCACCACCACCACCAACATAAAGAAGGCTGAGCACAAATAATTGATGCTTTTCAACTGTGGTGTTGGAGAAGACTCTCGAGTGTCCCTTGGACTGCAAGATCAAACCAGTCAGTCCTAAAGGAAATCAGTCTTGAATATTCATTGGAAGGACTGATGCTGAAGCTCCAATACTTTGGCCACCTGATTCAAAGAGTCAACTCATTAGAAAAGACCCTGATGCTGGGAAAGATTGAAGGCAGGAGGAGAAGGGGACGACAGAGGATGAGATGGCTGGATGGCATCACTGACTCCATGGACATGAGTTTGAACAAGTTCTAGGAGATGGCAAAGGACACCAGGGAAGCCTGGTGTGCCGCAGTCCACGGGGTTGCAGAGTCGACACAGCTGAGCGACTGAACAACAACCACAACCACCACCAACAACCTCACCCCCACCAAAGATGCCCATGTCCTAACCCCCAGAGTCTATGAATAAGTACATGGCAAAGCGAAAGGAAGATTGTAAATGGAATTAAGGTTGCTAACCAACTGAAAATAACCGGGGAAAATAGCTTGAATTATTCAGATGGGCTCATTCTAATCACCATGGTCCGTGAAAGTGGAGATCTACAAGAACATTATGCTAAAGTGAAACCCTAATGACAGAACACAGATTGGGGATTGCCAGGGGCTGGAGGGATGGAGGAAGGGGGAGCAAGTGCTTAATGTATACAGGGTTTCCTTTGGGGTGATGAAAATGTTATGAAGCTTGACAGAGGTGGTGGTTGCATAACATTTTGAATATACTAAATACCACTTAATTATTCCCTTTAACAAGGATAATTTTATGTTACATCAATTTTAAAAATGAAAGCAGGATGTAAAAGAGTGGTGTCATATTTTAGATTCCACCTATAAGGTATATCATATGGTATTTGTCCTTTTCTGACTTTAGTATGAGAATCTATTGGTCCATCCATGTTGCTAGAAATGACTTTATTTCATTCTTTTTAAAGCTGAGTAGTATTCCATTGAATATGTGTACCACATCTTCTTTATCCATTCATCTGTTAATTGTTTCCATGTCTTGGCTACTATGAATAGTGCTGCAAGGAACATAGAATTGCATGCATCTTTTTGAATTATAGTTTTGTCTGGACATAAGTGGAATTGCAGGTCATGTGCCAATTCTATTTTTAGTTTTTTGGCAGAAACTCCATAATGTTTTCCATAGTGGCTGCACCAATTTACATTCCCACCAACAAGGTAGGAGTGTTCTTTTTTCTCCACACCATTTATTATTTGTAGGCTTCTTTGATGATGGCCATTCTAATCAATGTGAGGTGGTATCTCATTGTAGTTTTGATCTGCATTTCTCTAATAATTGACAATGTCGAGCATCTTCTCATGTGCCTGTTAGCCATCTGTATGTCTTCTTTGGAGAAATGTCTACTTAGATCTTCTGCCCATTTTCTCAACTGGATTTTGTTATTGTTGTCATTGAGTTGTATGAGCTGTGTGTATGAGCTAGTTTGGAAATGAAGCCCTTGTAGGTCACAGCATTTGCAAATATTTTTTCCCAGGCTATGCTCTTTGCATTGAGTCATGTCAGGGACTGATTCTGGAGGACCTTGAATAGCAGGTAGAGGCATCGTGCAAGCTGGGTGAGTCACTGGAGGCCTTTGAGTAGGGATGTGCTGTGATCAGAGTCACAGCTCAGACACCCATGTCCCAGCTCTGACTCACTGAGGGTCCCAGAGCAAGATGCTGCCTCTTCCTGGGCCCTCTCCTTCCTGCTTGTGAGCTGAGCAAATTCCCCTCTGGTTCTACGATCATAAGAAGCTATGTTGGCTTTCGAAGGCTGCCATAACAAATTACCATAAAAGAATGGCTGAAAATAATAGAGATTTTTTTCTCTCATAGCTCCTGAGGCTAGTAGAAGATAGCATCCTTCCTTGCCTCTTCCTAACTTCTGCAATCCCTGGCATTTCTTGGCTTGTAGACACATCACCCCCATCTCTGCCTTCCTTCTCTGAGGATATTCTCCCCCGATTTTGTATCTTTTCTGTGTGTGCCCAAATTTGTGTTTTCTTATAGGGACATCTGTCATTGCAGTAGGGCCCACCCTAATCACATGTAACCCTGTCTTCACTTTAGTACATCTGCAAAGATCCTATTTTCAAATAATATCTTATCAGGTTAAGACTGGAGTCTCTATTTTTAAAAGACAGCATTCAACTCAAAGCAAAGGCCATAGTAGGAAATAGACAGATTAGATGTCTATAAACTCTGGAGGTCATCCTGTGTCCTAAGGCCCCAAAAATGTTCTCACATTTTTTTGACTTTGCTTGCCTTGAAGCCCCGTGTTTCATGCACTGCTTGCTTGGAATGTTTACCACCTGGAGAAGGGCCTGGCAGAAATGCAAAGGCATAAGAAGGCAGTCAAAAGAAGTGAAACTATGAGCCTTGCAAGTGAGCCTTGCTCAGCACCACCAGAGGCAAGGAATGAATGCCAAGTTTGTTCCCTCAAAAGGCAGAGAGAGGACAGAGAAACTTCTCTGCCTGCATGATTATCTTTAAAACTGGAGCCTTCAATCTTCACATTTTCATTTGTGCTAGTCAGTTCAGTTCAGTCGCTCAGTCATGTCTGACTCTTTGCAATCCCATGGACAGCAGCATGCCAGGCCTCCCTATCACCAACTCCCAGAGCTAGCTCAAACTCATGTCCATCAAGTTGATGATGCCATTCAACCATTTCCCCTCTGTCATCCCCTTCTCCTCCTGCCTTCAATCTTTCCCATCACCAGGGTCTTTTCTAATGAGTCAGCTGTTTGCATCAGGTGGCCAAAATATTGGAGCTTCAGCTTCATCATCAGTCCTTCCAATGAATAAGTGCTAGCAGTACTGTAAATAATAATGACCACATTTGCTAGATCGTTGGCTCATGATGCCCTTGACCCTTACATGACAAAGAGGGCAGGATGTACTCTTCTTCCTGGGTTATATAGTGAAGGTACCATGCTGATATTGCCAGCCTAGGCACCTTCTCTGAGATCATCATTGTGCCACTATTATTTCAGATATTGGAGTGAAACAAAGGGAGGCATAAGCAGGAGGGGCAAGGAGTCTATTAGCTAAGAACCTTACCTAATCAAGCACCTTAATGATTATCTATTCCAACACCCACTTTGAAGCATGAGCCTACTTGAGAACATCCTGATGCTTGATTATTTAGCCTTTGCTTAAACACCTCCAGCAACAGAGAGCTCACTCCCTTTCAAAGCTGTCATTCCATCTTTGAACCACTTCAATTGTAAGAAGGCTTACACAGGTTGAAATGGCAACTCTGTAATTTCTCCCTATTTGTTCTAGTTCCACTTGCCTTGTCAGAACAGTCCTCTCCTGTCCCTATGACAGTCCTACAGATAAACAGAAACGGCCCTATATACTTTCTCCTGACTCTATTCACACTTCCTCCAACTTTTTCTCATTTCCTTGTCATCCAAGTGTACCTGCTAACATTATCGATGTATCTATTAAAATGATTTAGGGGAGAGGCCACAGTTAGAGACAAACAGTGAAATCTCAGTGGTCAGAAGGCCCTCCCAGTGGATTAGGGTCTTACTTATAGTTCATCACTCCAACACTGACTTGAGCTATTTAACCTTGGATGAGTCTCTCTGTTGGACTGATGACTACTAAAATATAAGCTCATGGGAGCAGGGAGTTTGTCCATTGCTGAACCCCAGAGACTAGTAATGAATGAATGAATGAACAAATGAAAGAAACCTGGCACTTTCCATCTGAAGATTTTAGAGTTGCTGATTATTCATTCTACTAGGAGCCTTCTTTATTTTGTATTACTTCACTGAACTTTACTGGATCTCAATTTCTACTGCCAAAAGTTCAGAAAACTGACAGTGCCCTTCTTACTTGCTGTTGTGAGGGAAAAAATAATATTCATCTGTGAATAAAAAAAACCCCCCAGAAATTCCACATGTAACTCCAAGAGTTGGGGAAAATTCATGGGTTCAAATACAGTACACATAGGATCTTGTAGCCTACCCCCCAAAACGAGAGATCTTTTACATGTTTCATTGAACACACAGTGACTTGCACAAGCAGGAAAGCAATGTTTGAAGTGACTCAAATTTACCATTTATAGTCACTGCTGAACTATTGAAACTTTTTATGTGTAGGAACCCACCCATTTTCAACAGGGATAAATTGAGAATCGTAGATAATCGAAGGGAGTTTCTTACTGATTCAGTGACTCTGTAGAGACTGCCAGACTTCTATTTTCACAACTCTAAGTCTTATGCAAACTGCTTTAATGTCCTTGTGGAAGAAGTTGGTGTAGAGAATGGGAAAGAGGGAGGGCAGGGTTGCAAGCTTGCCTTGGGATAATTTTTCTGCCACTGACACATTGTTGGCCAAGGGATAAAAACCAAAACAGAAACCCACCCACTCACCCCTCTCCATCCCCAGAGAGAGGTGGAGCTCAGAAGCACAAGAGTGTGAAGCTGGAGAGCAGAAAGCTACTCCAAGGTTTATTCCTGCGTGTGGGTTTGGGGGACTTGGAATTGCATTTGTTGAATCACAGTAAATCAAGAATGAGGAACACCCCATATTGCTATTTGGAAACTGAATAGGAGGCTCCCAATCTCCAAATCAATGCAATGTTCCCCAAGAGTCAGCTATTTAGGGAATCTTGGCCTCAACAGGTCTCAGCCATATGGAATATTAGGAAGATCTGACTAGTCTTCCAGACACAAACATTTCCACTGTCGTGACAAAGTGATGAAAAGAGTTTGGCTGGGTTGTGTTGTTCCCTGAAGTGTGTGGGTGGAATGGCTTTTGTAGTTAGAGGGTAGGGACTAGACTGATTCATCTTTGCAACTTCCTCACTCAGGAGCAGCAACCAACACCTTCTCCACCCTTGACCATCACATCATCACTCCCTGTGTCCCCATTTCACTTTGTTCCTCTGAATCTATATCCCACAATCGTGTCTCATCAGCATCCTCAATTCCCCTTCCTCCTTGCCCTCTCACTGAACTAGCCTCATAATCCTTCAATATAAACCAATTATACATCTGGAATCTCACCAGCATTGTCCAGTTGTTGGGGGAAAAAATGATTCAGTTGCGAAAATGAACACAAAATACTAGGCAATGATCTTGCAGCATTATCTCATTCACTACCTCTGCAGGACAGGAATTATTATTATCCTCATTAACCAGATAAGAAAGCTGAGATATAGTTCTTTGTCAGTGGTAGAGTTGAGGAGTATCTCGGGGAGGGGGGGTAGATTTTTTTTATGCCTTACTTATTTGTCAGCTAAGAGTAGTTGTTGACATTTTACGATGTCAGTGTCTTTTTGATGCCCTATCTATCTTGATTAAATTATCACTTTATTTGATCCAGATTTTTTGAAGCCTAGGAGAAGAATGACAATAGAAACCAAAAGTGTTTGTTTTCCTTAAATCACTGAAGGTGACAAAATCTGGAAGAGGAAATGAAGGTGAAGTCCCAAGTTTCTAACTGAGCTCTAGGCAGGTTTGTTTACATCCTCTCATTATTATTGTCACTAAAATATAAAGTTCACTGAGTCTTGCTTTTTGAGTTAGTTTTGTCCACTGAGCCCTAGTGGCTCAGAGGGTAAAGCACCTGCCTGAAATGCAGTAGATCCAGGTTCGATCCCTGGGTCAGGAAGGTCCCCTGGAGAAGGAAGTGGCAGCCCACCCCAGTGCTCTTGCCTGGAAAATCCCATGGACAGAGGGGCCTGGTAGGCTACAGTCCATGGGGTCACAAAGAGTCAGACATGACTGAGCAACTTCATTTTCTTTCTTTCTTTATCCATTCAGCTCTAAGAGAATGCCAGAAACTCTCTCTTTCATCTTAGTTCTGGAGATGATGTTCAGGTTTTGCAAGGGTTGGCGAAGCAGGGCAGGGCGAGGGGGTGGGGTGAGGCCA
>SJXQ01011743.1:56910-123220 GCA_006408695.1 Aepyceros melampus
GGGGCGGTGGGAGTGAAGGGAGTTGTTTCTTTGCTTTAGTGACCCAATTTTATTGTATGTTATTGTGGCCATGCCTCAATGCATCTTATTTCCTGATCAGGGATCCAACCCATGCCCCCTGCAGTGGAAGGGTGGAGTCTTAATCCATAGACTGCCACGGAAATTCCTCAGGTTTTTTAAAGACATGCTTTCTCTAAGTTGAGAGATGGGAGAAACCACGTTCTAATGCTTTCCTTCACTGATCTGTGAGCACCACCTTCCCAAAGCCTTGCCCATTACTACATGGTTTGTCAGCAATCCTTTGCCGTGTTTCCCAAAGTGCGCTCCAATTCAGTTAGAGTCAGCAGTGAGATATAGCCCACAGCAGGGCTTAGCAGGGAATGCAGACACGGGTAGGGGATATGGTTCCAGCTCTTCCCGACCCAAACTTGCTATGACTGACTTCTGGCCAGTGCTCTTCAGGGTCTTCATCTGCACCAGCAGGAAATGGACTTCTCTTGCTCTTCAGAGTGGCCTGTGGGCCAGACCAACATCATCATCATCTCCTGGAAGAACCCGGTGCCACCAGACCCTAGACCTTATCAGTCAGAATCAGCACGTTAGCAAGACTCCTAGAGGGTTCACATGCACATCAAAGTTGGGGAAGAACTGGGTTCTAAAATACACAATAACAACCCTCATTCTCCCCTCTTATCTGCCCCAGGAATGGATAAAATATTGAGGAGACTTGGGTTTGATGCCTGACCGAATATATTTCAGCTATGATTTGGGCAAGCTGCTTGGTCTCAGAGCACCACAGCAATGAGGTGTTCTCTTGATTAATGAGAATGGAGTTAAAACTCCCAACGCCCTCATAACTCTAATCCGACTTCTCTAAAGATAAAGTGAGGAGCAAAAGTCAGGCTGCAAAGAGTGGAGCGGGATCACTGCTTTCACTTTATTTTAATTTATAGGAAAATTTAAATACAATTCTAGCTGGAAGTTTTAAACGCTTTTTAAAAAGCTATTTGAAAAAAAAAAATTTAAGTCAGATTCCTTTGGCTTTCCTTGCAACCTTGTCAAGCTCTTTCCATTCCAAACGGCCATCCGCGCAGGAACTCTTCTCACCAATTCACAGCTTGGGAAGACCAGTAAACACAAAGCTGTTTAGTTGCCAGGCGTGACGGCGGTGAAGCCACACCTTACAACACTAGGCCGAAAATTAGCGCCAGGAAGCAACGCCACCTAGCGCTGCAGGAACACCCTTCACGCAGGTCTCCGCCTCCTCCTGACGAAATTAACCGGAGGCGTGGCTGCTACCGCAAATATGCCCGGCCACTTTTTTCCGAGTCTCCTAGTTGTATCCCGAACACTAAAAACCGACGCACAAATTTAGAAGGTACCATTCGTTTAATCCAATCGCCTTATCCAACTTTGAGATATTCTTAGGAATATATATTGAAAATTAAGCTCTGAAGCCACTTTTTGCATTTTCTTTCTATCCTAGTGGCAAACGTGAGATATATAAGTGGCGATTTGAGGCAAATTATTCTGTTTCCCTGCGACTTCGGGTCTTACCCACTTGGGCTCGCCCACACGTCACTTCCGGAGATCGCGCTCCTGAATACCCAGAAAACTGGCGTGACTCTTGCTTGCTGCTTTCTGTTCGTCTTCTGGACTAGCATGGGTCGGAGGAGAGCGCCAGAGGGGGGAACCCTTGGCCGGGCTCTTATCCGCCAGCAAGTTCAACGGAGCCGTAGCCACCGCCACACTGACTCCTGGGTAAAAACCTTGTTTTTCTCAATCTTTCTGCCTAGTTGTGAGTCTGAACGCTGCGAAATCTATGGTCAGAGTTCTCAAGGAAATATTCCAAAGGAAATCACGCCAAAGTAGGGTTTCTAGGGGTGAATACAGTTGCCCCCCCGTAACGGCGGGAATCTGTTCTAGGCCCACCCCCAGCCCCTCTCGGATACTGAAATGCGCAAATGCTCAAGACCGTTAGAATCGACCAGGCGGATAAACAGACCCTCCTAGCAAGACACAGGGCCCAGAGGTGGAGGCTAATGTGATGAGGTCGGAGTGAGATCTTGAAAACCAAAAGTTTGATATTTATCCTGTAGGCCGTGGAAGCATTTGGAAGTTTCTGCACAGGAATGACGCAAAAACTAATTCTGTATTCATTTTTCTAAAGAATTGATCCTCCAAGAGCCGCTGGTTGGTAGCAGAAGTACAAAATAACTCAGATTCGTGCTTCACTTTTTTTTATTCCCTAGTGGTGGTACTCAAAACTGGACAGCATTTCTCCAAAGTTTAGCGGGCCTAGTAGCTTCCTGAGCCTGGAAACGGTCATAGTTTTAGGATCCTTGAAGAGCGGGTGAAGTGGTTTGATTGATTTGTAATTGTCATTTTGACATTCATTCCTCGAAGTGTTTGAGAATTCACAAAGTTCCCAGTGAAGAACTAGATTCTAATTCTTACCCTGGTTTTGCTGATTCTGTGGCCTTTGGGCAAACCACCTAGCCTTTTAACCTTCATTTTTTTTCATTTGTTTGTATCTGTACAGAGCATGTAGCTTAGGATGGTGTTTATCTTATCAAACTGAGGTGAGGCTGGAATCAGATCAGTAAGTGGCAACTAGCCAAGCTTTTCACCCCACAGAATAAAACTCAAGAAAATACCACGTTGTGTGGAATGTAATAAAGGTAACTTTCAGGATTCTTTTGTTTTCACTTTACTGAATGGTATGCAGTATCTCACAGCATTTAAGCCACTATGTGAAGTATATTTCTTACTGTGGGTGTCTGTCTAAAAAGGTTGACCAACAGTGGCTGCCAGAACCAGAGTATATGGTTTATGGGTTTAGATTCAAATACCTCTGTCACTTATTAGCTTATGACTATAGGCAATTTATTCTATCCAGTTTAATCCTGATAGAGATATGAAGTTTATTTCAAAAGATTTTGGAAATTAAATAAGAAAGTAAAAGGAAAATAACTATCACGAGGTAAGAAAGTGCTCATTTAAATGTTAACTGTTACTGCTGCTGCTAAGTTGCTTCAGTCGTGTCCGACTCTATGGGACCCCACAGACGGCAGCCCACCAGGCTCCTCTGTCCCTGAGATTCTCCAGGCAAGAATACTGGAGTGGATTGCCGTTTCCTTCTCCAATGCATAAAAGTGAAAGTGAAGTCGCTCGTCGTGTCCGACTCCTAGGGACCCCATGGACTGCAGCCTACCAGGTTCCTCCGTCCATGGGATTTTCCAGGCAAGAGTACTGGAGTGGGTTGCCATTGCCTTTTCCCGTTAACTGTTACTAATGTTGACTAAAAGAGCTAACACCACCCTCAAGGCCATAGAATGATTTTTGGGGAATCCCAGGGATGGGGGAGCCTGGTGGGCTGCCATCTATGGGTCGCACAGAGTCAGACACGACTGAAGTGACTTAGCAGCAGCAGCAGTGTTTATTTGGATGTGAAGAGCAGAAAAAAGCAGCTGTCTTACCCTCCTATGTTTTACTCATAGCTGCACACAAGTGAGCTCAACGATGGCTATGATTGGGGTCGACTTAATCTTCAGTCTGTGACGGAACAGAGTTCCCTGGATGACTTCCTTGCCACTGCGGAACTTGCAGGAACAGAGTTTGTAGCTGGTAAGTTGTTGCTGAGTGCCTCCAACACATTTCTGTCTTTGCTGACTAGAGACAAGTAAGTCTACTTTGGGGTGTTTTGCCAGTCTTCCTAAATTCATAAGGGAGCTGTTTTTAACCCAAAGGCAGATATCCCAGGAGCAGTGCGGAAGGGTCAGTTGAATTCAACGGGGAAGTTACAAAATGTGCCACAGTTTTAAAATTCAGCTCTAAAAAGCATCTGTGGTTATCTATCATGTCAAATTTGAGAAACTCAGTCTCTCATCAGGGAAGAGACCAGTTAACATTATGGTGAACAGTAACCAGCTTTTACCAGAAAATGTTTCCTGCTACCATTGTTAGAAACAAAATCCTGAATTAAATTTTAAGTACTTGTCACACACTGTAGTGCATTTTTCCACGCATATAATTTTATTTTAGTCACTGCTTGCCCTTTTTTGTTGTTTTGGGTTTGTTTGTGGTTTTGTGTGTGTGTGTGTTTATGTGTGTTTTCTAAGCACTTAGCAAACTACCTGGCACAGAGATACCCTTACAAACTACTGTTTCTATTGCTCTTCTGTTACTGTAACTGTTGTTGTTTAGCAGATTTGTTCAAAATGCTTTTATTGAACCTCAGTTACTTTCAGGTATTGTGTGCCTACTAAAAGTATAGTATTGAATAAGACAAATTTTTATTTCTACAGAATTTTATCTTAGGTGCTGTAAAAGTAGTCTGTAGCAGAGGGATAAGAGATGGATAAAAGGTGTCCGTTTCTATCTGAAGGAAAACTGGGGCTGGTCAGGGAACTCTTTACCCAGGGTCTGAGCCTTAAAAGATGAATTGATGTTAGTGGGACAGGTGAGATGATGCAGGAGGTTAATGGAGGAGCTAAGATCTGAGCAGCAGCCTGCTTTGTTCAGAAAATGTTTAGAAGAAATTTCATGGTGCTTAAAGTACATGGGTACAAGAGGCGATGAACAAACACTTAGGGAGGAGGGAAGGGCCAGGTCCAGGAAAGAATGAGGTCTTTAAAGGTGTCTTTAGAGGGTTGTAAGCAAGTATATTTTTTGAAAGATCACCGATGAATTTTGAACAAGAAAGACCAGTTAGGAGACTGTTGCTGTAGTCCAACAAGCGAATCAGGCCAGGGCTGAAATAGTAGTAAAGAGAAGAATGGAGAAAAGAACAGAAACAAAACTGTTCGTGGTTAGACTAAACCAGACCTTGTAGAGGGGCTGGAGTAAGTGAAGAAGAGTGTGTTTTTTGCATGTTAATGAGTACTCCTAAATAAATAGTTTCGGTATATGGGTTGGTCTTCTGAGCAATGTAAGCGTAATTAGAAGGTTGGAATTTTCAGTTCCTCTCAGGAGAAGGGGGCTGGTGGGGGCTTCCCTCGTGGCTCAGTGGTAAAGAATTCACCTGCAATGCAGGAGATGTGGGTTCAATCACTGGCTTGGGAAGATCCCCTGTAGGAGGGCATGGCAACCCACTCCAATATTCTTGCATAGAGAATCCCATGGGCAGAGGAGCCTGGACAAAGGTTGCAATCCTTGGGGTCCCAGAGAGCTGGACACAACTGAAGACACTTGAGCATGAGTGTGAGGGAAAGAGGAACTGGAGACTAAGTAGTCACTAATGACCAATGACCTGATCCACTCACTTGTAAGCATAATTAGAAGGTTGGAATTTTCAGTTCCACTCAGGAGAAGGGGGCTGGTGGTGGCTTCCCTGGTGGCTCAGTGGTAAAGAATTCACCTGCAATGCAGGAGATGTGGGTTCAATCACTGGCTTGGGAAGATCCCCTGGAGGAGGGCATGGCAACCCACTCCAGTATTCTTGCATAGAGAATCCCATGGGCAGAGGAGCCTGGACAAAGGTTGCAATCCTTGGGGTCCCAGAGAGCTGGACACAACTGAAGACACTGAGCATGAGTGTGAGGGAAAGAGGAACTGGAGACTAAGTAGTCACTAATGACCAATGACCTGATCCACTCACACGTCCATAACGAGATTTCCATACATACGCCTTTCAAAAAATCCATAAAAATCCCTCCTTGAAATTAATTCCCTTTCCCTTAGTAAGGGAGAATTATTTAGTGATAGGATTTTCCTCAATTCTCTGTGACCTTCAGACAACACTTGTCTTCTGGACACACGGGGACGGGGATTCTTAACCTGGAGACTACAAATTTCAGCTGTCCATGAACCCCTGAGATTGCAGGCAGAATCGTATGTGTGTATGTCGTGTGTGTGTGTACGTGTTCATAGTGCACTGTTGAATAGGGTGATGGTCCATGGTTTCTAAACTGGTTCTCATGGATCCCTAACCTTAACAAAGGAGTGCGGAACAATGGAAAATGCTAAGTGTTCACTGGGAACTCTTCACTTTTAAAAGATGGCCAAGGCCACACTCAGCAAATAAGCAGAAGGTATGATACTGTGACATAAAAAGAAGTACATTTATATTTGGTCTTCATTTCTGGTTCCTTGATACAAGCATTTCTAAAACCCTGGTGATTTCTTGAGTGGTAGGGGCAAGAGGTGTGTCTTTTATTGTTCATAATAAGCCCCTTTCAACCTTACTAGGTTGGACTTCCGTGATAGTTCAGTTGGTAAAGAATCCACCTGCAATACAGGAGACCCCGGTTAGATTTCTGGATCAGGAAGATCTGCTGGAGAAGGGATAAGTAGCAAATAAGCAGAAGGTATGATACTGTGACATAAAAAGAAGTACATTTATATTTGGTCTTCATTTCTGGTTCCTTGATACAAGCATTTCTAAAACCCTGGTGATTTCTTGAGTGGTAGGGGCAAGAGGTGTGTCTTTTATTGTTCATAATAAGCCCCTTTCAACCTTACTAGGTTGGACTTCCGTGATAGTTCAGTTGGTAAAGAATCCACCTGCAATACAGGAGACCCCGGTTAGATTTCTGGATCAGGAAGATCTGCTGGAGAAGGGATAAGGCTACCCATTCCAGTATTCTTGGACTTCCCTTGTGGCTCAGCTGGTAAAGAATCCGCCTGCAATGTGGGAGACCTGGGTTCAGTCCTTAGGTTGGGAAGATCCCTGGAGAAGAGAAAGGCTACCCACTCTAGTATTCTGGCCTGGAGAATTCCATGGGATCCCAAAGAATTGGACACAACTGAGCGACTTTCACTTTTCAACCTCACTAGAGTTTATGCTAATGAGGTGACCTGAGGTTGCTGTGAGAAGGGTGGACAGTGCTTCTGCCTGGGAGCTGATTGCCACAGGAACCTACCCTGTGATTTGAGGGTTGGGACTTTCTGAAACTCCTCCCCCAACCCCTGGGGATGGGAGATGTCCTGGAGATTGAGTTAGCTACTGGTGCCCAACTGTGTAACCAGTGGTGCTCGTGTAATGAGGCCTCCATAAAAACCCATTCACAGATTTGGCATCTGAAGTGGGGGCAGTCTCTTGACAGTGTCAGAATAGAATTGTAGGACACCCAGTTGGTGTCTGGAAAGTTGGAAAACTGGTTGTTGGTGTGAGAAAACCCACACTTTTGGTGTCAGAAGTGTTGGTAGTGAAAGCAGCTCGGAGACAGGTGGCTGCATCATCAGTCATGTGCTTCCTGCTCGTGGCTACTGAGATGAGACTAGGAGTGGGGAGTGACTCTCCCTAAGGTTTGAGATTTGGGAGCAGCTGCAGTATACTAAGGGATTTGATGTTCAGTCAGAGTGTGGAATGGGTATACTCTGCGGTTTCAGCCAAATAGGGAAAGAAGTGAAGCTATAAGCTGGATGGTGGACTGGGAGAAGAGGAAAGAATCAAGGGGCTAGAGGGAGTTACAGAGCTTGGATCAAGCAAAGTGGGAACATTGCAAGGAGAAATTAATGTCAAAAAATGATCAGGTGTGGGTTAAGAGGGGTGTGTGTTCTGACTGGTGGTTGAGGATGACATGATGAGAATGGTGACTGAATTGGCTGTATGTACTCTGGGTGACTGGACTGTTCAGTATTGGTGGTCACATGAGGGTAGTGGATTGCTGTCTTTGCCTGAAGATCAAGAGAACCATTGCTGAAGATGACCTATTGTCCTTGAATAGGACCTCCTCTTGGTATTTTGGTAAGAAGCGTAGCTGGCTCCCAAGTGCTTATCTCACTGGAGTCACCTGCCCCGGAGACTAGGTGGCTGTGTGGAGAGGTGCAGTAGAGAGGCCTGGGGCAGCTTGGGAGGATAGAGCCTAGAGCAGAGGCCTCTGGTTTATACATACACTGGGTGGTTTTTTATTCCTTTAAATTTTTGTACAGCTTAATTGTGAGTGTTTATAAATGTTTTATGTAAATTCTAGCCTTGTAGTAGCTCACCAGTTCTGACTGGAGTGCGTCTCCTTGCTGAACTTTGCTTTTCCCCTCAGTCCCTTTGGCTTACAATTATTCTCCATGGATAAAATGAGGAGATTGGTTGTAATGAATATTCGCAATCACTTCCCACTCCTATTGTTTCTGGTTCCAAGAAATGCAGTTAGCATATGGAGTTTTATAAAAATCAGTACTTGAAAAAGTGGTTGACCTTTTGAAATATTTAGTAAAGATGTTTTCCTTTTTTTTAGGTTAAGAGAATCTATGTAAATCAAGAAAGCTTAAATTCTGTTTTAGGTGCTCATATTTTTAATATTCTAAGTAATAAATTACTGTCTATACTGCCTCTTAAATAGCAGTACTTTTTTTTCCCCCTATGGACAGAGAAGCTTAATATTAAATTTGTGCCTCCTGAGGCTAGAACTGGACTGCTATCTTTTGAGGAGAACCAGAGAATTAAGAAACTCCATGAAGAAAACAAACAGTTCCTGTGTATACCAAGGAGGTGAGTTGAGTAAAAATATAGGATATTAAAAGACATAACAAAACCACTAAATGTAAAATTTTTTATTTGGTGTTCACTTTTTTCTGCTTTCTTTTCTCAACTGCCATTATTAAATCCAGTTATCCTATTCTATTTTGGTAACTCATGTGGGTTTTTTTTTTTCAATGATTGTTTCAGACCAAAGTGGGACCAAAAAACTAGCCCAGAAGAACTTAAACAGGCAGAGAAAGATAACTTTCTAGAATGGAGACGTCAGCTTGTCCGGTGAGTATTCACCTCCATGAAGAATTTTCTTAAAATTTTGAGTTAGGCATGTTGGTATGCTTGCATTGCTGTTTGCATTTTTAAGGCTTTGTTCTTTTAAAGAGAAATGGTAGCTTTCATCTTATAAGTGCAAATAGGTGTGTGTGCAAGCCACATTGCTTTGTGCCTGTGTTTCCTTGCACAAAGGTTATTAGTTCAATGCTGCATTCCTGGCCTTTTCTCCTTTTCATATCCTTCTCCCGCCGTTTGTCACTCTGGAGTTGATCACTGCTCCCTGGAGGCTTCTTCCAACATGAAGGATAAACCTCTAGGACTTAAAAGCTTAAGTAGAAAATTTAAATTTAATTTACATATTAACTCGACAGAAAGGATATAAAAATCATTTGACAATATTTGTGTGCTTATTTTTTAATGCAATGAATTTGAATATTTATATTACTTGAACCCTAACTTTCAAAATCTAGCAGAAATATAAACTTCTCATTCTAAAACCAGGTTGGAAGAGGAACAAAACCTGATATTGACACCATATGAAAGAAATTTGGACTTTTGGCGCCAACTCTGGAGGGTGATTGAGAGAAGGTGATTACCATTTTCTTCTGGTGTAAGGAGGATGTGGTCGTGGTGTTACATTAAATTTGCATGTCATATATGTTTATGAGCCCAGGGAGGGGTTAAGGGAACAGGATCAAGCTATACAAAGGGCTACTGAGAATTATTACAAAAACTGAAACTGTGATCCTACATTTCTTTTAAAATATAGGGGCAGGTTGTTGTTAATAAACACATTGATAAACTTAAAATAATGGTTATTGTTTTCTGTAAGATGAGTTGTGAAGCACCTATAGTTATTTCAGCAAATGTATATGAATTCATACTGGTAACATGGAAAATACAGGTGTGAAAAAGGATTGCTGTCTGCTTGCAGAGAGCCAGTGTGTTTTGGGGAGAGGTCAAACACCAGGGACACACAGATAGATGAAATGCAATCCTTGCACTAAGTTGACGAAATACTAGTAAAATACAAGATGGAGTGTGAGTCCTACTGTGTTACAGATGGAAGGATCATGGGCCAAGTCAGAGCAGAAGGAACAGTTAGTAGTATTGGAAGAATTTAGGAGTGATTTGTTTCAGCTGGGATTTGAAAAGAAGAGAATGGCTTTGATAAGTTGAGAATGGGAGATCATTGCCATGTCCTGATTGTTAGAAATTGATGAATTAACTTTCTTCAGTCTCACTCTTTTGTTATTGCTAAAGGGTTTTTATTTTTGTCAAAAGAGTGTATGAATTATTTATAAGGACCCCTTAAATTAACCTTATATTTGAAATGATGCTTTTAACAATAAGCCTTCAGGGGGCAGAGGTGTGTGTGTTTAATCTATAAAATACACTCACTAAGAATGTTAAGAAACAGGATGCTTTCACTGGGATTCTTGGGAAAGAATATTAGCACATTTAGCATTATTACCAAGAAAAAGGACTTGGATTAAATTTGTAAAAGTCACTTACATTTCTTTTTAGGGTAATGAAAATGCTCTGGAATTAGTGGTGATAGTTATACAACTTTGTGGCTGTATTAAAAACCACTAAATTATATACTTTTAAAGTATGAATTTTATGATAATGTGAATTCTCTCTTTTTCTTAAAAGTCACTTACATGCCTCCAACCCATCTTGCTTCCTTGGGTAGAAAGGGTCATTGGGCTGGGATGTGAGGAGGTGAGAATATTATGGCAAATCTCTTAAGCTTGAAGGAAGGGGAATTAGCCTGCTGCTAATTGCCAGGCTCCATGCTGACCTCTTAGATTGCCTAGGTTTGAATGGGGCTTAGGGAGACCCATTATGGTTCTTTTGGGGACTGGCGTGGACTGGTCTCTCCTTCATGCAGTTAGGATGTATATTGCTGAAAATGCCCTTTCTTATTTCCAAAGAGAATTGTTAACAATGTGAAATATTGAAACTTCTACCTTGAGGGAATGCCCCCATCTGCACGCTCTTAGTTTATTTTTTAATTCTAGATTTTCTCCTATTTCCTATATCGTCTGTCTTTTTCCACATTTCTTTTTTTCCCTATTTATTCCGGTTTCTGACTTTTGTGTAAGAGGCTCTCCACAGGTATCAAGTAATGTTTGCCATCTGTTCATATTTAAGAAAACAAAGTGTTACAAAGCTGATTGACAGGACCTCTGTTTGGGTGATTTTGCCACCACGTGAACTTCTCTGTATCGTGACTGAGCAGAGATCAATTTTATTTTGTTGGGATACCCTAAAATGTAGTATCTATGGGTGTTTTCCCTAGGGTCAGTCAGTTTCTTAAAGAGAAGCACAATCGTCTGCCAGGAACGGGGTAAAGGTGATAACATACTACACAGGGGCTCGGCCTTGCCACCATTTGGGGTATATGTAGACTTAGGTTAATCCTCCTCTCTTCAGCGTGGCATCTCTTTCCAACCTTCTCCTATGCTTGAAGTCTTAGTTCTGGGGCCTCTCAGGTTCATCTTCTCCACAATAAAGCCTGGCCTCTGCCATTGGGATAGGGGGCTAAGGGGCTGTGGGGTGAAGTGTGGCTGCCTGGCTGAATGGAACAAGGGAATGGACCTAATCACTCCCTGTTCAGGGTGATTTTAGCCCACACCTTGCCTTTGTCTCAAAAGCTGTGTCTGATGCTTCTGATCCTGTGCTTTCTTGGAGCTCTGGAGTGTGAACAGGCCTGCTTCTCATTGGCTAACTTTCTGAGTTGCTCTTTCTTTTTGTCCTAATGAGTTCCAGCCTTTATTTTCATTTTTGTAGGTTTTGAGAAGGAACAAAGGTAACCATATGAATTCTTCCATGTTTAACGGGAAGGCCCTTATTTTCTATGCCCCTAAATAAGCTGTTTCCCCAGAGTAAGCCTGGACCTGTTGAAACTTGTAGCTTCAGTTGGATTACAGCATCACTTGTTCTGCTGCTCTGTCACATGGAAGTGGATCTGAATCACATAAAAATATCAATAAAGTGACTCCTGCCGTGTCTCTTAACAGGAAACATTTATTGATATGTTCTGTAAAACAGCAGATGTCTCCTGTTTGATAACAAGCTAGCTATGTCGTCTGCCTCTTTAAGTTCAAGAATAGTTATCAGAAAGGATTTGATGTATGACATTTCATTGAAATGCAGGAAACTGCTGAGGCACGGAGGGCAGGATGCTGCTTCCAGTCAGACAGGGCGTTTCCATTGCCTTGTAGCAACCCTTCCCAGCACATAACTGGCACTTTGCCCTCATCTTAATTCAGTACACGAAGCAAGCCATCTTACACTTTGTCTTCTTACTGGTGTATCTAAGCTGGTTATTCTTTCTGCCTGTTTGGCAGGTAGACATGTTTATGGACTTTGGTTCATTAGACTTTGTCCATTTTTGCAGTCATTTTTGCATTTACTGTTAAATCCTTACAGTTGGAAAGCAGTAGATACTACCTTAAAGAAGGAAATACTAGGACCCACTTAACTAGAGAACTTTTTAAGCATCTTGTCAGAAATTAGCAAGTCTATGAGTTCCTTTATTCACAAGATTATGCTGGAAATTTATTCTGAAGGAAAATGCAAACCCAGATTTGTCAAAAGCTCTGCCCTGATCGGGAGCCTTGATTTAACACATTTCCTTGGTGTTCAGCATAGTTGCATAAGAGTTACTTGAGGAAGAGCAAACTGGACATGGATTGGGAAGACTACTAGAAGGCGCTGGCACATGCTCAGCCTGTTCCCTCCCAGCGGTGGCCACAGCGTCCTAGCCGCAGAGGCTGAGGGCAGGGAGGATCCTACCTGAGAAGGGGAGTATTTGTTCATACAGTGCTGGCCTGCTGGTCCCTGCTACCTTTGTGAGGAATTCGAGGGACTTGCTGTCTGTGCAGAAAGTTTTCACATTGCTCCATCATCTTCTGTGTGATGAAAGGGGTTGGATTCATCATTTCCTGCTTCACTGTGGCAACTTAAGTTGATACTTTGCTGTTTTGAATTTTTGCATTTAAGCACATTCTTGAAACTGTTGGATGATGATTTGCTAGACATCAGAAGGGTTTCAGTGAGGTTTATAGTGTCAGCTGTGATCAGGTGATGTATTAGGGCTTTTTGAGGCCTTGCTTAACACAAGTGTAGACTGAGTGCTGAGTATACAGTAGACCTCACCTTGGATTGAAGTCTTTGGAGTAACTCTAATCTTTCCAGGAGAGATGACTAGAAGGTATAGTTAAAATTTTTAGCATATTGAGAGCAGGAAAATGTTACGATTACAGCACGATCTCTGGTCCAGAGTGCTTGAGTTCCCCTTCAAGCTCCATCACTTGGTACCTTGTGACTTTGAATGGACCACTTAGCTGTTCCAAGCTTCAGTTTCTTCACATATAAACTGGGGATAATTGTGCCCATTGAAAAGTTAACTATATCAGTGCCTAACATATGGAGAATGTTTGCTGTCAATACTGTTTGGTTTCACTTCACAATGATTGGCGTGTCTCACGTTTTTTTTCCAGTGATATCGTGGTCCAGATAGTAGATGCGCGAAATCCGCTCCTGTTTAGGTGTGAGGATTTGGTAAGTAAAACGTGACAAGATTCAAACTTCAAGTCCTTGGAGCAGCAGTGGGAGAACAGCGTCACTGACAGCAGTGACTCTGGGCCAGCCTTTGCAGCCTGTCCGGTCTCCCACTCCTTCCAAGGCCAGGAGCTTGCATAGTCGTACCCTTTAGACAGATGTTTTCTTCAGACAATTGTTTCCATCTGTAGGAACACACAAACACTTGAACTTTCTAGGTTTGATAGTAGATGCACGAAATCCGCTCCTGTTTAGGTGTGAGGATTTGGTAAGTAAAACGTGACAAGATTCAAACTTCAAGTCCTTGGAGCAGCAGTGGGAGAACAGCGTCTCTGACAGCAGTGACTCTGGGCCAGCCTTTGCACCCTATCCAGTCTCCCACTCCTTCCAAGGCCAGGAGCTTGCATAGTGGTACCCTTTAGACAGATGTTTTCTTCAGACAATTGTTTCCATCTGCAGGAACACACAAACACTTGAACTTTCTAGGTTTTAGTTTAGAAGCCACTTTGTTCAGAGGCATTTGCCAGTGTTTCTCATTTTTGAAGAGACAGTAAATGAAGTAGCATTTTGCTGATTTTGGCATATGCCTAGTCCCTTCGTCCCACTAAGCTTTCTCTTCTCACACCATAGTTACTACCTTCTGTGGTATTCAACAAATGATCTAAGTTTGTAAAATACTGCAGGGGTCATCATTAAGGTGTGAGGATCACTAGAAATGAGGCGATACAGGCTTTGAATTAATAAGACTGAACACACATGAAGTATTCCTACTTCTGTTTGAGGACCATAGTAGAACCATTATTTTAAAATTTACTGGTGAAGAGCAAAATTCAAAATAGGGAAACTCTTACTAATTCAGCTTTCAATATTTTTAGGGTATTTCCTAATGGAAAGCTATGCTTGGGAGTTAATTTAATCACTGGGTCTTATTTTCCTTTTAGACTGCAAAAATATTTTTTGTAATAAAAGGTAAGATTATTATTGGCTGTCATCATTTGGCTTGAAAATAGTTCTTGCTGACTGACAAATCAGCAGTTCTTTATTTTTGCAGGAAAGCATTTCTTTTTTACCCTTTAGTTTTTATCTGAAGATTTTTTAAGTATATGTGACCTAACTTCTTTTCAAAGCCCGCTGAAAGGATCCATAGAATGTACCATGATTAAAAATCTTTTGTATTAGGACTTTTAAAACTGGGACAGTAAGACCTTTTAGTAATAGCTACTGGGGGAAGGGGGTCTTCAGTATAATTAGCCAAATTTGTCCCCATTTGGAGAAATATCTGCATATCTTTGTCTTGCCTAGGAATGTTATGTGAAAACCATTGATGACAACAAGGAGAATGTTATTCTGGTAAATAAGGCAGACTTGTTGACTGCTGAGCAGCGGAGTGCCTGGGCTGAATTCTTCGAAAGAGAAAATGTGAAGGTCATTTTCTGGTCAGCTTTGGCTGAAGCCATTCAACTGATGGGTAACTCTAAGGTAACTGGGGACTGCTTCAGGTTGGGCTTCAGGGAAGAAGATTTCAGTTTATTAAGTGCACTTTGTTTTTTCTTATTGTTGATTTGTGGGGCTTTATTTATAGTAGGGTAGTCGGACACGACTGAGCGACTTCACTTTCACTTTCACTTTCCTGCATTGGGGAAGGAAATGGCAACCCACTCCAGTGTTCTTGCCTGGAGAATCCCAGGGACGGAGAGGCCTGGTGGGCTGCCGTCTATGGGGTCGCACAGAGTCGGACACGACTGAAGCGACTTTTCAGCAGCAGCAGCAGTAGGGTAGTATGATGACTTACAGAAAAGTGAGTTGCAAAGTTTCTTTCTCTGAAGACACATAAGTTTTTTAAATGTTAGGCAGAAAGTTGTATAGGATGTTTCCTAATGACTTTACAGTTGCTTTTAAGAGACGTCAAAACCAAAATTCAGATACAACTGATGTAATAACTTCTCTGGACTCAACTAGAATCTCTTTTGACTTTGTTTTGAAAACAAAGAAATGAGGTAATACTAAATTAAGATACACCATGTGTTTTAACCCAGTCTTGATAGAAACAGTTTAAGAGTTATTTTCTAATAAAAATTAATGATAGCCAGCTATGGAAAGAACTAGGAATAGCATCTTAGAGCTGAAAGAGACTTACAGTCGTGTCTTTTCCTGTCCACCTCCTTTTGTCTCATCTCTGTTTATCAGCCACTGCTGACTAGTTAGTGGCCTGAGCTGGGTGCTCTGAATACAACCCCTCCTTGTTGGTGAGCTCACATGTTAGTGAGCTCTGCCTCTGTGAAGGGCTTCTTCCCTCCACCTCCCTGGCAGACAGTCACATACTCTTTGGGGCCATACATACCAGATGTCTCATTCTTTTTCTCTACAGGGTGAAAGTTCTTCATTCAGTCCAATGAGGCTCAGCTCTCCTAACTTTGATCTAAGGCCTCTTGCTTTCTCCCTGTGTTCTGTCTTCTGCAGAAAATACAGTTTTCTGCTTTGCTGCTCCTTATAGACCTGTCCTCCAGCGCACTCCTCACCCTGAGGGCCTCCCTGCCTGAGTCAGGAGAGCACCTAAAATGGGTGGCCACTGATCGAATACGGTCTTTCAGGTGTGGTTTGCCCAGGACGTGTGTTCTTATTTCTTGTGATCAGGATACTCCCAGGAATTCAGAGTTTTTGTTAATTCACCTCCTTTGGAAGGAGCTTATGCTTTTGGCTCATTAAACCTATGAACAACCATATCCCTCAAATATTGGGTTGACCAAAAAGTTTGTTCTGGTTTTCCTGTACTACCTTAAGGGAAAAACCCATATGAATTTTTTGGCCAACTCAGTATTTAAAAGATAAGATTTTACCAAGCAGAGCTCATCTATCTTTACATGTGGGGAAAGTTTTTCACTTTATTTTTAGCTCAGCTTAGGACACATTCCTCTTAAATATTAGTGGTTTGCGGACAAGAATTCATTTTGGATGTGTCATTTGCTTTTCTCCTTTTCCAGTGTTGAATCACCTGCAGATTTTGTGTTGGCCCTTCTGTGTATTCTTAATGTTCATTGATAACACTGTTGAGTAGTCTGGGGCTGAGGACAGAGTTCTGCGACCTTTCATGGACTTACTAAGCACAGGTGTACCAAGCATTTAAGTGTATTTGAAAGGCTATAAAAATAGTTATTGTGCTATTATTACTGTTGTTAATAAAACCTAATCCACAGAAAACCTGTTCTTAGCAGGCACTGCTATTCTGAGTACTTGCTGTGTTTTATTTCATCTTCTCCAGAAAGAGTGTAACTGCTTGTAATCCTTGGGCAATCTGGCTGCATAGTCTGTCCTCTTCACCATGGCTTCTCTTGTTTCAAATCCTTCCTGGAAGTCGGTGTCTAGTTGCAGTGCTGAATAATTATTTATCAATGTATCACTCAGCCCTGGTGCACCAAGCCAGTTGCCCTGTCGAAAACGGGAGAAGGATCAGTTTTTACATCTGTGGTATTCCCTGAACTGACAAGGAGTAGATTCCCAAGGGAAATGGGATTTGTTTGCAGGATCTCTTCTCAGGGAATCTTTGCTTCCTCCTGTTGCTGACTGTCAGCTAACTTGGGGAATTGTTTCCCTGTCAGACTGGATTACCAGTGCTTGGTTTATGGAAGATACTCTTTTTTTCCTTTTTAAAAGTTGAACCATATTTATTGTTCTTGCTGCTGCTGCTAAGTCACGTCAGTCGTGTCCGACTCTGTGTGACCCCATAGGTGGAAGCCCACCAGGCTCCTCTGTCCCTGGGATTCTCCAGGCAAGAACACTGGAGTGGGTTGCCATTTCCTTCTCCAGTGCATGAAAGGGAAAAGTGAAAGTGAAGTCGCTCAGTCGTGTCTGACTCTTAGTGACCCCATGGACTGCAGCCTACCAGGCTCCTCCGTCCATGGGATTTTCCAGGCAAGAGTACTGGAGTAAGGTGCCATTGCCTTCTCTGATTTATTCTTCTTAAGTCTTCTGAAATCTCTGTTTATGATTTTCCATGTTGTTACCAGCTATTGTTGTGATACCGTATCTAATCACATCTGTCATTTGAATATCAAGCATGAACTTATTAAAAATAGATATTCACTATTTTTTCACCTATCTGAAGTTTAGTTCTTTCTCCATGGTTGTTTGGAGAAGGATATGGCAACCCCTCTAGTATTCTTGGCTGGAGAATCCTGTGGATGGAGGAGCCTGGTGGGCTGCTATCCATGGGGTCACATGGAGTCAGACACGACTGAAGTGACTTAGCATGCATGCATGTGTTGGAGAAGGAAGTGGCAACCCACTCCAGTATTCTTGCCTGGAGAATCCCAGGGATGGGGGAGCCTGGTGGGCTGCCGTCTATGGGGTTGCACAGTCAGACACGACTGAAGCGACTTAGCAGCAGCAGCAGCCATGGTTGTTGAACCATTCTTTTTTTTTTAATGAGACTTTTTTTTAATTGAGTACTTTTGTTTTCTCTCGGCCATTTGTTAAATTGCTCTGTGTTCCCCAAAAGATGGACTTTTCCCTTTCTTTTTTTTTTTTTTTTTTTTTTGGTGTGTGTGCAACAGAGTTTTATTAAAGTAAAAAAGGGACAGATAAAGCTTCTGACATAGACATCAGAAGGGGGTGGAGAGTGCCTCACTCGCTAGTCTTAGCAAGGGAGCTATATATACTTTTCAATTGGTCCCTTCTTTCTTTTAATTTTTGATGTAATTAAAATTTTTAATTTTTGAAGCAAAGTCCTTTTGTTGCCTGTATCATTTTTCCTAAACCTAAACTGCTTCAAGCCTTAGTTTTCCTAGTACATGACCATGTTCAGTTTACATTCTTGTGTTCTGCCTCTTTCATACTCTTAAATGATTCATAATAGTACACAGTGACTTCTTGACATTCATTATAGAAATTGCTTCCAGGTCCAAGTTTCTTTTTGAGTCGCTTGAAATGACAGTGAAATCATACCTCTTCTCCCTCACTTTTTTTCTTCCCTAAAATGTAGGATACGTATTTAACTGAGTTCATCATGCCCTCTCCTGTAGATTATTTGGAAGTGATAGGTTTGTATCATTTCTAAATCTAACTAAATCAATTCACCCTTATTGATAAGGATTGTAATACTGTAAATTGTTGTATTTCTGATTTATTATCCATAAGAATTCAGAATGATTGTTGTTAAGTTGCTAAGTCATGTCCAATTCTTTGTGGTCTCATGGACTGCAGCGTGCCAGGCTTCTGTGTCCTTTAATATCTCCCAGACTTTGCTCAAATTCATGTCCATTGAGTTGATAATGCCATCCAACTGTCTCATCCTCTGTCGTCTCCTTCTCCTGCCTTCTGTCTTTCCCAACATCAAGGTCTTTTCCAGTGTGTCAGTTCTTCATATCAGGTGGCCAAGGTGTTGGAGTTTCAGCTTCAGCATCAGTCTTTCCAATGAATATTTAGGACTGATTTCCTTGAGGATTGACTGGTTTGATCTCCTTGCTGTCCAGGGGACTCTCAAGAGTCTTCTCCAACACCACAGTTCAAAAGTCCCTTATTGATAAGGATTGGTAATACTGTAAATTGTTGTATTTCTGATTTATTATCCATAAGAATTCAGAATGATTGTTGTTAAGTTGCTAAGTCATGTCCAGTTCTTTGTGGTCTCATGGACTGCAGCGTGCCAGGCTTCTGTGTCCTAATATCTCCCAGACTTTGCTCAAATTCATGTCCATTGAGTTGATAATGCTGTCCAACTGTCTCATCCTCTGTCGTCCCCTTCTCCTGCCTTCTGTCTTTCCCAACAGCAAGGTCTTTTCCAGTGTGTCAGTTCTTCATATCAGGTGGCCAAGGTGTTGGAGTTTCAGCTTCAGCATCAGTCTTTCCAATGAATATTTAGGACTGATTTCCTTGAGGATTGACTGGTTTGATCTCCTTGCTGTCCAGGGGACTCTCAAGAGTTTTCTCCAACACCACAGTTCAAAAGCATCAATTCTTTGATGCTCAGCCTTCTTTATGGTTTAACTCTCACATCCATACATGCCTACTAGAAAAAAAACCATAGCTTTGACTGTACAGACCTTTGTTGGCAAAGTAATGTCTCTGCTTTTTAATATGCTAGGTTGGTCATAGCTTTTCTTTCAAGGAGCAAGCATCTTTGAATTTCATGGCTGCAGTCACCGTCCGCAGTTATTTTGGAACCCAGAAAATAAAGTCTGTCACTGTTTACATTTTGCCATGAAGTGATAGGACCAGATGACATGATCTTAGTTTTTGAATGTTGAGTTTTAAGCCAGTTTTTTCACTCTTCTCTTTTACCCTCATCAAGAAGCTCTTCAGTTTCTCTTCACTTTCTGTGATTAAAGCAGTATCATGTGCATATTTGAGGTGGTTATTTCTCCTGGCAGTCTTGATTCCAACTTGTAATTCATCCAGAAGGATTAATATACCCATGAATTATAAATGATTTTTACCATTCTCTTTCCAAAAAAAAATCATGCACAGCGTTGTTTTTGTTGCTCTCATATTTCACACACAGGGACCTGTGCTCCATGGTGCTATAATTTATTAAAGGCAGTTATAAAAGAATAGTTTCCTTAACTATGAAAATCACTGTCTTTGAAAATGCAAATATATATTAATTATAAATTATACCCTTCTTGCTTTGTGCAGAGCAGAGAATGTTAACTGTTTTACTATTATTGAGAATGCTTTTATTTTATTCTACAGCTCATTGCAAAAGTACTGCCAAGGAATTCAGGCTTTTCTCAATTCTTACTCTTTTTTTAATAGATAAGAGTTATCTATTAGGCAAGATCAAGGTGTTCAGGGTAGTATGGCCTTAGACAAGAGTTATCTGTTAGAAAAATAATAGATGTTATTTATTCAAAGTTCAATATAAAAATGTGTGATGTGAAGGTCCACCTCTAGAGGGCACCACGGTTGATAGTTCAGTTATATTCTCATGTTATCTCATCTCCTTCGTCTATCACCTTTCCTCTTCTTCATGTTTTTTGTCCTCTGTTCATCTTAGATAACCAACTCTGAGTGTTTTCACCAGAGTAAAAAGTGCAGTTGTTACACACTTCTGAACTTACGTGGTTTCTGTTATTTCATCAGGAAGAAGTAAACGAAGACCCTAGAGAAGCTATCACAGCCGAGTTTGAAAACTCCAGTTGCGACGAAGCTGAAATTCTACACAAAGAGACTGAACAGCTTTCACTTGGGAAGTTGCCAGTATTGAAGAAGATGAGAGTGAGTATGAAGACTGTCAGGAGGAGGAGGAGGACTGGCAGACGTGTTTGGAAGACAGCAGCAGCGCTGATGAGGAAGCCTGTGGCCAGGACTGCAAGGAGGGCCATACTGTGGATTCTGAGGCTCAAGGAAGGAACGCCTCACAAAAGAGGCAAATACACAATTTTAGTCACTTGGTATCAAAGCAGGAATTGCTCAAGGTCTTTAAGCAGCTGCACTCTGGAAAGAAGGTGAAGGATGGACAGCTTACTATTGGACTGGTAAGATGAGATATGTCATAAAATGGATTCATGGGGGTCTGTATTCCCACTGCACTGGAACCCCAGAGACCAGTCAGGCCCTGGTGGGAACACTGAAGACTTGTTGCCCATGGGCGTCGTGGGAGCAGGCCATGTGTGACAGACAAAAGCCCAACTCAAAGAATGAACTTTCTCAAGGCTTAAACTGGTTACACTCCTGTTGGTATTAGTTACCTTCTGCAGTCTCCCAGTTAATCCCTACATGTTTCATGACTTACAGGAGATAGCAGAATGCAAACTTTTAAGGTTGTCTTCTGCCCTCTGGTCTAGTATTCTTTCCTTTAGATAGGGTAGGCTTTTGGCATCCTGTGATTATTGCCAGCTTTTACTGTAGACGTTCCGTCTGACTCCCATCTAGGTGGGCTATCCAAACGTTGGTAAGAGTTCGACAATCAACACCATCCTAGGCAACAAGAAGGTGTCTGTGTCTGCTACGCCTGGTCACACCAAGCATTTCCAGGTATTTCCACAGCATCAGCCTCCGCATTCAATCCTCAGACAGTTCCTCCCTCCGAGTATTCTCTGAAGTTCTTTGCCACTCGTGTGCTGCTCTTGCTCCCCTTCCTGTGCCGTGTGCGCAGCCTCACCCCCTTGCTTGTCCTTCAGACTCTCTATGTGGAACCTGGACTTTGCTTGTGTGACTGCCCAGGCCTGGTGATGCCGTCCTTTGTCTCCACCAAAGCCGAGATGGTTTGAGTGGAATCCTCCCGATTGACCAGATGAGAGATCATGTCCCACCTGTATCACTAATATCCTTGGTGCTGTGCCAAAATTGTGGTTCTGTGTATTTTGGAGCTTCAAAAAAATCTGGGTAATTAAACAGGCGAGGGAAAAATAATCCCTCCTTACATAATTGTAAGAATTAGAAACAAAGATTGTGTGATTTATCTCTGAATTAGGATTATCTCACACATCTGTAGTGTATTTAGGTAAAAGTTTGTCATCTTGAAGTCTGTTTCAGAGATAATATTTTTAAAGGATACATTTGGAGGTATCATTGGTGCATAAGGCTTTTTTTAAAAGAGGGACTAAAAGTCTTTTAAAATTAAGAATAATCATACTTCTTTGGAGAGGTGGAAAATTTTTTGTCACCATGGTGCTGAAATATAGTGTTCTTAGAAGATGCCATGGGGAGGAGGAGGCTCAGTTCAGAGAAGTAGATTCCTTGACAAGCTTATGTTTGCCAGAATATTCCAAGACATGTTTTAGAAGCTACATACGGCATTGACATCATAAAGCCTAGAGAGGATGAAGATCCCCAGCGACCTCCAACATCAGAAGAACTGCTGACGGCTTATGGATGTGAGTGGTGATTTATTTTAAAATGTGAACAAAAAATAACAATATAATTACTGACAGAAACAAATTCAGAATTTTCCCTTAGCATTTGTCATCTTTCAGGGTTGATATTTTTGTGGTCCTGTTGGTCTTTCCTGCAGAGTAGCCTCCAGGTTGCTGACTTGGTAGCGGTTTTGGGGTCAGGCAGTAAAGGAGGGGGCGCCGGCTGCTGCCTGAGGTATTTTACTTCATGTTAGGTGCTTTTTAGAGTTAGAGAAGGAGGTGTGCTATGTTCCTTGCCTCTTCCCCAGGTTTTCGTCGTAGAAATCAGTGCCTGGGAGACGTGTCTTCCCAAGCTTTTGTGGTCTCAGGCCCTTTCCTGTAGGAGGCCTTGGACCAAAGTGTAGACGTAGGGGTTCTGATCCGAGGCTCTGTTGGCTTTCTTCATGGGAGTTCCATGTAGGAACTTTCCAAGGTGGTGGTAGTGGTAAAGAACCTGCCTGCACAGTGCAAAAGACATGAGAGATGAGGATTCAGTCCCTGGGATTGGGAGATCCCCTGGAGGAGGGCATGGCAACCCACTCCAGTATTCTTGCCTGGAGAATCCCATGGACAGAGGAGCCCAGCAGGTTGTAGTCCATAGGGTTGCACAGTCAGACATGACTGAAGCAACTTAGCATACACACACATAAGAATTATCTTTGTCATTTATCCAATTGACTGTGATTCACTTATCTTAAACACAAACTTTAATCTGGACAGACCTGTATCTACCTTAAGAAATATCAATTTTAAAAAATTTCCATGTATATGTATCTTGCCTTTTAAGAAATTGCCCTCAGCCAGGAAAGAGTTCAGGTTATTTGTTTACTGGCAGAGAAAGGTGATTTGCTATAAATCACAGTTAAGTCAGACCTTGAATTTTTGCCTTAGTTGAGATATTTTAAAGAGGATGGATGTTAAGCACTTGTGGTAAGACTAGTATAGTCACAAAATCATAGGACAAGAAGGGGTCTTAAAGATGTCCCCATCTCTCATCTCCCTTTTCTTAAAACACGTAAACTGAGCTCCGAGCATAAAATGACTTGCCCAAGGTGGTGTCTGGTCAGTGGCATAGCCTCAGTGAGAACCTAGGTTTCTTTCCTAATCCATCTCTCCCTTGTGCTGGCCTGAAAGACCGGGAAAAGTAGACTTTGTATGAGACTTTCCATCTGGTTTGATATCCAGATAAAACTGAAAGTAATATGAGTCTTTTCAAATTTTTCATCTAATTCTCTCCAGTAAATCAAAAAGTGAGGACAAAGCCAGTTTGTAAAAACACATGCCTGAACATTCTTAAAATACTAGTACAGTTCATCATCTGTCCATGTATTTGTTAACCATTTTATCTTCTAAGAATCACTTTTTTCTATGCATCATTTATGTCTTAATGATTTATAGCAGTTCTTTGCCACCTATGTTCAAATATGTTTCCTGATGTATATTTTCTTTAGCCCTATAGAAGGCAGTTTTGTTTGGTTTTTAATTTTGTTGGGTTTGGTGTTTTACTTGGGAAACGCTGTTTTCCTATATATATATTTTTTTAATTTTTAGATTTTCATCCTCCTCCCAAAGGTATTTTTGTGTATAGTTGTAACTACTTTCTTCTAAAGGACCCAACATAGGGCTAGTAGAGGAGCTGGGTTTTGAACCTGTCAGCTAAAGCCTGTGTTATTATCAGCTGTGCTCTGTTGCTCTCTTCTAATTGGATTAGTATTAAAGGGATCTTTGTTGTGTGTTTGGGAAACTGAAAAAAGTGTAGGTATATCAGTAAATAAGAAAACTTGATCTCTTGCTTTTGGTTTTGCTGATAATGACAGCATAGCATTCTACAAGTAGCCTCCTTGAATCAGTGTTTAAAATCAAAGAGATTGAAGAAATAACTAGAGTAGAGAGAGACTGAACGTGTCTGTCACAACATGTTGCCAGGTGTTTGTCAAAAGATAAGATGTACGAGTATAGTTGGTCCTGGATTATCAGATATATTTGTAATGCTAACCAAAATATGTTCTACATTGTTAATTGATTTTTTTTTTTAAGGTAGAATAAGAATGCAGTGTAGTAACAGAAAAGGCTAGATAGATTTCCATTACCTCAAGTTTCTTTGTTACAATGGTTTTACAAAATTCATTTCTCCCCATAGGTATGCGAGGATTCATGACAGCACATGGACAGCCAGACCAGCCTCGATCTGCACGCTACATTCTGAAGGATTATGTCAGTGTAAGTGAACCCTGCCTCTTGTTCCTCTCGAATAAGTAAGTAGGTCTTTTTCCATTGCATGTGTTTAGGGTAATGGCAACCAGCTGGGTTATAAAGGAGATATTTTCTCTTTGATACTGTTTTATAACTGGAATTATACTCTTGATCCAGGGGAGCCAGCATCACGTAAAACATAGAAAGGACTGACATGATATGAGATAGATGAAAATCTCTGAATATCTGTTACCAGTAAAGGTGATAAAGTATGTGAGTCTGTGAGCTATTATTTTCCTGTTACAGTGAGGACATGGTAAGTTTTGGGTTTTTCTCATCGGCAAAATAGGAGTTCATAGTACCTATCTCATGAGATTATTATGAGAAATAAATGAGAATGGTGTTTATGAGTTGGAGACAGACACCCCCATGTACACAAACACCACTTAGCTCAGTGCCTAGTGTAACATTAGCCCCGGTAGTTTTTATGAGATAGATGAAAATCTCTGAATTACCAGTAAAGGTGATAAAGTATGTGAGTCTGTGAGCTATTATTTTCCTGTTACAATGAGGACATGGTAAGTTTTGGGTTTTTCTCATCGGCAAAATAGGAGTTCATAGTACCTATCTCATGAGATTATTATGAGAAATAAATGAGAATGGTGTTTATGAGTTGGAGACAGACACCCCCATGTACACAAACACCACTTAGCTCAGTGCCTAGTGTAACATTAGCCCCGGTAGTTTTTATTATTAGCAGTAGTAAGCTACTTCTTTCCACAAAAAGTATTCCAAGAGGCTCGTAATAACTGGCTGTGAGGATGTCACTTCTTTCCCTCCCCTTCTCAGTATGTCATCAGTGGGGCTTTGGGGGCCCAGAAATAAAAGGATAGCTGTGTTCTTTTTTTTTTTTTTAATTTAGGAAGAAAATAGTTAATAGAATACTTGTATGGATGAATTATTTGTAATTATGCTTTGCCATTTGTCAGTCTGTGAAGGATGGGGTGGTGGTGGTGGTTGTTTAGTTGCTCAGTCGTGTCTGACTCTTTGCAACGCCATGAACTGCAGCACTCCAGGTTTCCCTGTCCTTCACCATCTCCTGGAGTTTGCTCAAACTCATGTCCATTGAGTCTCTGATGCTATCCAACCATCTCATCCTCTTTCACCCCCTTTCCCAGCATCAGGGTCTTTTCCAATGAGTCAGTTCTTTGCATCAGGTGACCAAAGTATTGGAGCTTCAACTCCAGCAACAGTCCTTCCAATGAATATTCAGGGTTTATTTCCTTAAGGATTGACTGATTTGATCTCCCTGCTGTCCAAGGGACTCTTCAAGAGTCTTTTCTAGCACCACAGTTCGAAAGTATCAATTCTTCGGAGCTCAGCCTTCTTTATGATCCAGCTCTCACATCTATACATGACAACTGGAAAAACGATAGCTTTGACTAGATGGACCTTTGTCGGCAAAGTGATGTCTCTGCTTTTTAATATGCTATCTAGGTGGAGGATGGGGCAAATGAG
The DNA here is from genome assembly GCA_006408695.1 of Aepyceros melampus. Lineage (NCBI taxonomy): Eukaryota > Metazoa > Chordata > Mammalia > Artiodactyla > Bovidae > Aepyceros > Aepyceros melampus. The sequence continues at coordinate 82,714 of SJXQ01011743.1, forward strand.
TTTAAAAACAAGCAGTCTTTAGAGTACACGTGGTAGGACGAGGAAACTTGGCAGCCAGTGAGCAATGGCCTTAGGCCCAGTTCCCCCTAGTGCAGCCACACTGTCCCCCTGCCTCCTGGCTTCTGTTGTGGAAAATACATTGAGTACAGGGCTTCCCTGGTGACCCCGTCAGTGAAGAACCCGCCTGCAGTGCAGGAGTCGCGGCTTAGTCCCTGGGTCAGAAGATGGCCCTGGAAAAGGAAATGGCAACCCACTCCAGTATTCTTGCCTGGGAATTCCCCTGGACAGAGGATTCTGGTGGGCTGCAGTCCATGGGGATGCAAAGAGTTGTTCATGACTGAGTGACCAGACCCCCAACTACCACATTAAGTTTTGGATTGGCCAAAAAGTTTGTTCAGGTTTTTACATAAGATGTTACAGAAAAACCCCAAACAACTTTTTGGCCAACTCAGTATAATCACGTACTTGTAATGAGGGGTACATTAAACAAGATAAAGAGGAGCACAGAGAAGAAAGACTGCATTCTAACTAAGGACTATGGAAGGAGTGAGGCCTCTAGAACACTAAGGATCGTCGTCTGGGTGTTAGGACTGTCTGGTCGCAGTGACCAGAACCCATCTTAGCTGTCAAAAGAATGGAAGTTCCCAGTGTGCCCTGGGGAGAGGCCACCGCGGTGACCTTCACACACATGCACTGAGGATGTGCTGTTACCACGTGTGTTCCCTCTGCAGGGCAGACTCCTGTATTGTCATCCTCCTCCTGGCAGAGACCCCGGGACCTTTCAGTACCAACACCAGCGACTCCTGCAGAAGAAAGGGAATGGTGGGGAAATAAAACTGCAGGTGGTTAGAAATAAAAAGGTATATCAGATTGAAAATGTAGTGGACAAAGCTTTTTTCCATCAGGTGAGTTTTTTTTTAAGTTTTTTTTTTAACTTCTGATCCAGTACACTTTATTTAGGCCTCTAGAACACTAAGGATCGTCGTCTGGGTGTTAGGACTGTCTGGTCGCAGTGACCAGAACCCATCTCAGCTGTCAAAAGAACGGAAGTTCCATCAGTGTGCCCTGGGGAGAGGCCACTGCGGTGACCTTCACACACATGCGCTGAGGATGTGCTGTTACCACGTGTGTTCTCTCTGCAGGGCAGGCTCCTGTATTGTCATCCTCCTCCTGGCAGAGACCCCGGGACCTTTCAGTACCAACACCAGCGACTCCTGCAGAAGAAAGGGAATGGTGGGGAAATAAAACTGCAGGTGGTTAGAAATAAAAAGGTATATCAGATTGAAAATGTAGTGGACAAAGCTTTTTTCCATCAGGTGAGTTTTTTTAAGTTTTTTTTTTAACTTCTGATCCAGTACACTTTATTGAACAGCTTTATTGAAACAGCTTTATTTAGTAACAGCTTTATTGAAATGTCATTCACATATCATTGAATTCACCTTATTAAAATATATGATTTAATAGTTATTGGTATATTCACAGAGTTGTGTTAACCATCACCACCATCTAATTTTAGAACATTTTATCACTCCAGAAGGAAACCTTGTACCCATTAGCATTCACTCCCCATTCCCCACTTCCCCTAGCCACTTCCAGCCAGTCATCACTTTCTCTATAAATAGCTTGTTCTCATATAAATGGGATCGTACACTGTATGATCCTTCGCGGCTGGCTTCTTTAGCTGAGCCTAATAGCTTCAGGGTTCATTCACGTATCCGTACTTCTTTTGCTCTTTATTGCCAAATAGTATTCCATTAAATGGAATATACCACATTTTGTTTATTCAGTTGTCAGTTGATGGATATTTGGGTTGTTTCTGCTTTTTGTATATTATAAATACAGCTGCTGTGTACATTCATGTGAAGGTTTTTCTGTTTACATGTATTTCATTTCTCTTGGGTTATACTTTGGAGTAAGATTGCTGGGTCATTGGAATTGCTCTATATTTAACCTTCTGAGTAGCTGCCAGACTATTTTCCAAAGTGGCTACACCATTATACATTCCCACCAGCAATGTATGAGGGTTCTAATATCTGCACATCCTTGCCAAACTACAGAAAGGTAGAGATATTTAAGCTAGGCTTTGAGAAACAAACAAAAATGTGTCAGTGGGAAGAAGTGATGAAATTTCCAGGCAGAAGGAGTAGATGAACAGAGGCAGAAAGATACGGGAGTGTGGGCTTTATCAGCACCGAACCCATGTTGCAGATGACCCTGTGTGCCGTTGGAAGGAATATGGACTTGATTCCCCAGTCTGCAAGGGCCCTTCAGAGATCTGTGAGGACAGGACTCAGATAGAGATTAGAGAACTCTGATAGAAGTGTGGACTCCGGACTCAAGGAGTCTTGCAGTGGTCCAGTAAAAGCCAATGAATACCTGGGTGAAAGCAGTGGGGATGGATAAGAGGGGAGGATGTACAAAGTTCCAGAGACTCGAGTCCACAGAACTCAGTGCCTAACTATTGTGACAGATAAGACAGAGTGTGTCATCTTGGGGGCTGAGCAGGTTTTTATACCACTGGCCGAAATAAAGAATGTAGAGTCAGCTTCTAACTAACTGAGGTGCACAAGTAGAATTTTGATATCAAGAGAGATTTCCAGAAAATAGTTGGTATTATGAGTACTGATATAGATGGTGTTTGAAGGCAGAATGAATTGAAGACAAAACTCTGAGAAACTTATTTCGAGAACGGGGAAAGAGAGGAGAGCAGTGAGAGATGGAAGTCCACTATCTTGGAGTTCTCCACAAACAGCTCTGTGAGTATCCTCTGAAGGAGACTGCTGACACCACCATTAATATCTTCCCTTATTTCCTAGGAAAATGTGAGAGCTCTGACCAAAGGAGTCCAGGCTGTGATGGGCTACAAGCCTGGGAGTGGCTTGGTGACAGCAGCTGCTGTGAGCTCTGAGAGGGGGGCTGGGAACCCTGGAAAAAACACGGCAACAGAAACAAAAAGGAGAAAAGCCGCAGACTCTATAAGCACCTGGATACGTGAACCCGGACGCAACAGAACTGGCGCCTTTGCTGTGCATCTGTGGTGCTGTGGGCGGGCCCTTGTGATGCACACACAGCGGCCAGTGTTAAGACCATGGGGCTCAGAGCACTGGCTCAGACTAGCAGTTGTCTCCGGTTCCCAGAACCCCGCTCCTTTGGAAGGCCGAGTTTAAGAGGAGGGAGTTGATGATGTATATTTGTGTAAATATATACACAAGTGCAGAGTAATTTATAAATTGGGAATTTAGGGGTAAGATATTAAAGTTCAGTTGCTACTTGTAGGTTTTTTATTGGCTCATATAGATTTATTGCTGTTTGGACATTTCACATTCTTTAAATGATTTTAACTTGCTAAAACATGGCTGGATTTTTTAGTACATGATTAAATTTGTGATACTCAACCTCACACACATACCCAACTTATGCCCCTGATACAGCAGAAGGCATATCAGATTTTGGAACAGGGATTGGTGTGGGTGAGTTTTCAAGCCTGTGGAGAGCATGGCCTGCTGAAGATTTGAGTGTCCACCTCAGAGCGGGAGCATGTGTTTTTTTGTGTCATAGATGGTTTTGGAAATTTAATGGAAGTTATGGACACTTTCTCCAGAGAAATGTGCATTACCACCTACGCAAATATGCAAAATGTATCCAGAGATTCATAGACCCCATATATTTGGTATATTTGAAAATGTGTTCTATCTGGGGAATTTAAAATTTTTTATTCACCAATTTAACAGATACTCATTGACCAACTTTTCTATTTTGATGAAGTCTAAATTTATCTTTTTTCTTTGGTTGCTTGTGCTTTGGTGTTAGAATCAAAGTATTGCCAAATGCAAGATTACTAAGATATATTTTTTTTCTGAAGAGTTTTAGGGTTTTAGCTCTTACATTCAGGTCTCTGGACCAGAGTTCACTTTTGTATGTAGTGTGAGTTAGGAAATGGATCAGCTTAATTCTTTAACATGCGCTTATCCAGTAGACCCAGCACCATTTATTGAAAAGGCTAGTCTTCTCCCATTTAGTTGTTTGGGCACCTTTGTGGAAAATCAAGCATAAATGTGAGGGTGTTTTTAGAGATGTACCTTTGACAAGTCAAACGTTGATGAGTGGATAGTCAATAGTATTGGACTCAGTTTTCTAGCAGGTGCAGCTTGTAAGAGATGGATGTCTCTGCAGATGCCCACCCCCAACACACACACACACACCCCCCACATCCTTCAGTGTGAAATGGCATCCTCCTGCCTGCAGCCCAGTTTCTGTACAGGCTGACAGCTTGCCGCAAGCCCTGTGTTCCCTGCTTTCCCACCTGAGGACTTTTCCTGCACCCCAGGAGCTTGCTCAGCCTATACAAAGGGCAGCTTGGGAGGGCAGGAGGTTGAACCCCCGCAGAGTAACCCCCAACCAGTAAGGAGTGGGGGCCGGCTGGTAAGTACCCCAGCTTCCTGTCTCACAGCACGTACATTGTAGTTTCTCACAAGATCCTTAGTGGAACTGAGCCCTATTTGCCCATGGTTAAACTGTCTTGTTAACACCTTTCCTTGGTCTTCTCCCTACACTGTCTCACTTTCACTGCTTCCTCTCTTCTGCTTCATGGAGCTGCCTCCCAAATTAACTAACTGAACCTTTGCTTAGAATCTGAGGAATCCAAACTAGGACATCCTGAAAGGAAATTTCTGTTTTCACTTTTGCTTCTGCCTGGAATATGTCTGGTTATGCAAACTTGAAATTTGTAAATAGTATGCCCACCCTTGAGGTTAGTATTTGGAGATTTTTGAAGGGCAGTCATTATCACTTTATTGTTCTGAAGTTTTTTCCCATATTTTATTACAGGGGACATACCATCCTTTTAAAGCAGAACCTGCTATACGTCTGTCATCTGTTTACTTTCAGGAGATTAGAAGGAAGTAAAGTTTCTGTCAAGAAGCCAATAGCTATGTTTTCTTCGTGGGTAAACAGGAGAAAATTGATAGGCCAGAAATCCAAGTGCTACCTTGGGTTATTAGCCTTTCCCCTCTTCAGTCTTTGTGGAGAAGTGAGGGAAATCTTTAAATTTCCGCCATTTACAGCCATTTGTTGTCTGTTGTGTTCAATGTACTGTATACTAGTTGAGGGTGAGAAGGCCATACAGAAAGGAAAGATAGCGCTTTCAAAAGTCCAGTTATGAAAAGGTAACAACAACCATTTTGAGCAATTTAAAAACGACTTACCTGGTCCTGTGGTTAAGGCTCGATTCCACTGCACGGGCCATGAGTTCCATCCTTTGTTGCAGCAACATCTCACATGATGCATGGCATGCCAAAACAACAACAAAATGATTTTTTTTTTTTTTTAGGCATGTTAGCAAAAAGTGCTCACTCAGTAGACCCTAAATAAAAATTTTTAATGTTTTATTAAAAACAAGATCGTACAGTGTGTTGATGGCAAAGTTCTAAATATGAACTCAGGACCCTAACAATCCTATCACTTGAATCTCCAGTTTGTCCACAGTAGGACTGCATATGATTTGGAATGGCCAGTATTTCAAGATAGATTCTTTAGGGCCTTCCTGAGTGATGCAGTGGCCAAGACTCCACCCTCCCAATGCTGGATCAGGGGACTAGATCCCGCGTGCCTGAACTGAAGACCCTGCGTGCTGCAACCATGATCAAAGGTCTTGTGTGCTGCAAACAAGACCTGGGGTAGCCAAGCAGATAGATAAATATACATTTTTTTAAAAATTATTATCTTGGAATTAATTTCTCTTTACATAGCAGGTAAATTAAGTTTTTTTTTGCTGCTGCTGCTAAGTCACTTCAGTCGTGTCCGACTCTATGCGACCCCATAGATGGCAGAGGAGTAGCCACAAGCTCTTTCTCTGAATAGTGCATTTTATAAGAACATTGACAGGAGACAGTGTGTCCTCAGAAGAGGAAAACTTGAGCTGCTCACCTGCCCACAACCACCTCCCACCTCTCACCCCAACGCCACCCCCTTCACAGGCAGCTGGGATTGGCACTGATTGGCTGCCCGCTCCTGGAGCCCTTCCTTCTTTAGGACAATGCCAGTGGCTGCATGCAACCATGATCAAAGGTCTTGTGTGCTGCAAGCAAGACCTGGGGTAGCCAAGCAGATAGATAAATATACATTTTTTAAAAAATTATTATCGGAATTAGTTTCTCTTTACATAGCAGGTAAATTAAATTAAGCTTTTTTTTTTTGCTGCTGCTAAGTCACTTCAGTCGTGTCCGACTCTATGCGACCCCATAGACGGCAGAGGAGTAGCCACAAGCTCTTTCTCTGAATAGTGCATTTTATAAGAACATTGACAGGAGACAGTGTGTCCTCAGAAGAGGAAAACTTGAGCTGCTCACCTGCCCACAACCACCTCCCACCTCTCACCCCAACGCCACCCCCTTCACAGGCAGCTGGGATTGGCACTGATTGGCTGCCCGCTCCTGGAGCCCTTCCTTCTTTAGGACAATGCCAGTGGCTGCAGATCTTCTTTAGGACAATGCCAGTGGCTACAGAGCCTCTGCCAACAGGATGTGCTTATGAGCCGTGTGGGGAGGACGTGTGTTACGGTTCCCTTGTTAAGTTTTCCTTTTTGTCAAACTCTGGACCATGGCCAGAAAACATTCACTCCTGGGCCTGAGAGGAGCCTGGTAAAGGAACTGAGTCACTTCCTGAGGGTGGATCAGGTGGACAGCCCTATGGAAGGTACTGGAAGAATTTGGGAGGGAGGGAGTTTTCCTTCTTTAGGACAATGCCAGTGGCTGCAGAGCCTCTGCCAACAGGATGTGCTTATGAGCTGTGTGGGGAGGACGTGTGTTACGGTTCCCTTGTTAAGTTTTCCTTTTTGTCAAACTCTGGACCATGGCCAGAAGACATTCACTCCTGGGCCTGAGAGGAGCCTGGTAAAGGAACTGAGTCACTTCCTGAGGGTGGATCAGGTGGAGAGCCCTATGGAAGGTAATGGAAGAATTTGGGAGGGAGGGAGTTGGTTAGAATTCGTCATCCTGTGTCCCCTACAGAAAGGAGTCCTGGCTCCCTTGGGACTGGACCGACCGCCCCTCTCACCCAGCTCTACCTGCTGCAGCACCTCTGCTGCTGCCTGTGCCCACAGGCCAGCCCTTCCTGCCAGCAGGAGCACCTGATCTCCAAAGCTCAGCTCATGCGTTTCTTGAAAGCCTTCCCTAGCATACTCACACAATAATAGGTATTGTTAGAGCATTTCCAGTATGTTCTTAAGTACATCTCTCTCTGGCCTGTTTAAAAGTCAATATTTTCATTCCATATGTATTTTCCTTACCATGTGCCAAGCACTGAGTTGCGGAGACTGATACGAATAAAACCATGGCTAGGCACTCACAGCCTGGTAGAAAGACAACACTTCGCATGCTTGAAAGTCCCTAACAGAGTAGCACAGGCACTGGACCCCTCAGGACCAAGATGCCCGATCACCTGTGAGGGAAGACCACCCTGGTGGAGCAGCTTTGGAAAGGAAAATCATCCCGTTTTGTGGTAAGGTAAGGTAAAGGTAAAGTCACTCAGTCGTGTCCGACTCTTTGCGACCCCATGGACTGTAACCTACTAGGCTTCTCTGTCCACGGGATTCTCCAGGCAAGAATACTGGAGTGGATTGACACTTCCTTCTCCAGGGAATCTTCACGACCCAGGGATCGAACCCGGGTCTCCCGCATTGGAGGCAGACGCTTTAACCTCTGAGCCATCAGGGAGTTGTAGATGTGCTCAATTAAGATATGCAAGACATGTCACAAAGGCAGTTGCTACGTGAGACTGAAGTTTGGGAGTTCTGAGCTGTGGATAATTCACTCCGGAGATCCAGGGGCAGAAGACATGCTCCTGGCACGTGGTAGAAAAGAGAACTAAGAACTGAGCTGTGTCTCCATTAGTTGACGTCCCTTTTCACATTTTCATTGAACCGCATTTATATATAATATATATGTGTGTACATATGTATGTATTTAGCTGCTTTGGGTCTTATTTGTGGTGCAAGGGATCTTTAGTTGCAGCACTTGGGACCTAGTTCCCAGACCAGAGCACAGAGCTCCAGCCACTGGACCACCAGGGAAGTCCCTGAACCACATTTGTTTTTAAGTAGATCTGAGGCTCTTCCTGGAAAAGACAGTAACAATAATTGCCACAGTTGGCATGTGCCAGATGCTTCATCTGCAGGATTTCTAATAATCATAGTAACTCCATGGTAGGTACTCTTGTTATCAGTTTACAGGTAAGAATACTCCCGTGCAGAAAGGATCAGCGCTTTACCCAGTCATAGCTGCAAGGAGGCAGAATGTGAATTCCAGTCCAAGATGATCCAAAACCCACACTTTCCTACTGCATTGTCCAATGTCCCCAGATATCCAGTGACTAGAAAGAGCTCCCCACAGTTTCTCCATCCCAAGCGAGGGCCGTCTCATAACGCTGTTCCTCATAAGCATCTCCCAGGAAGCTTGCACAAAACAGTGCAGTTAGTTGGCTGGATAATGGCCCCCAAAGATATCAAGTCGTAATCCTTGGAGTCTGTAGATGTTACCTTGTATGAAGAAAGGGTCTTTGCAGGTGTGGTTTAGTTAAGGATCTTGAGACAGGGAGATTATTGTGGATTATTTGAGGAGGCCGCAAACACAATGTCTTTATAAGTGAGAGGCAGAGGGAGATTAAACATAGAAGAGGAAAAGGCAATATAGACCTGGAGACAGGAGGTGGAGACTGATCAAGTGATGCAGCTGCAAGACAGGGAATGTTTGCAGCCACCAGATGCTGGAAGAGAGGGGACAAGAAAGAGCTTCTCCCTCAAAGTGCCAGGGAGTAGGACAGGCACCAGATACCAGATACTACTAGGAAATAGAGCAGGCAGCCCAGGAAACACCTTGATTTTAGTCCCGTGACACTGATTGCAGACTTTGGGCCTCCAGGACTGTGAGGGAATGCATTTTTGTTGCTTTAAGCCACGAAATTTTATCATTTTACTATTTGAATTTTGGCCCCTTTTGTTTAATAATATATTTTAATGTAATCTCTATTTGCTCAATTGCCTATTTAATACCTTTCTCTTCTACTGAACTGTAAAGGTAGGTGGGAACCATGTCTGTTTTTCCCAGCAGTGTGTCCCCAGCCCTTAACACAAAGACTGACAGTGTTGTCTCTCCCATGAGTGCTCATAGCTTTTAAAGATGAATGAACCCGTGAAATGGCACAGCCACTTTGGTAAACAGTCCGGTAGTTCCTCACGCCCAGGTATATGCCCAAGAGACTGAAAACCTATATCCACACAAAAACTTGTACACACATGTTCATAATCATTCATAATGTCCCGAAAGTGGAAACAACCCAATTGTCCATCAAATGATGAAAAGATAAATAAAATGTGGTACATCCATACAGTGGATTATTTTTGAGTCATGAAAAGAGATGGGGACTTCTCTGGTGGTCCAGGCCCTACAACTCCGAACTCTCAATGTAGGGGACCCCACTTCAGTCCCTGTCAGAGAACTAAATCCCTGCATGCCTCAATGAAGATGGAAGTTCCTGAGTGCCGCAACCACAGGTGCAGTCAAATAGATAAATAACAAAGAAATGACACACTGATACATGCCACGGTATGGATGAACCTTAAAAACATTATGCTAAGTGAAAGAAGTCAGTCACAAAAAGGTTATCTATTGGATGATTCCATTTATAAAGAACGTCGATCATAGACAAATCCATAGAGATAGAAGCTGCCTAGGGCTGGGAGTGTTGAGGGAGATGGAGAGTAACTAAATGCAAGGCAATGGCACCCCACTCCAGTACTCTTGCCTGGAAAATCCCATGGATGGAGGAGCCTGGTGGGCAGTCCATGGCGTCGCAAAGAGTCGGGGTGACTGAGCGACTTCACTTTCACTTTTCACTTTCATGCATTGGAGAAGGAAATGGCAACCCACTCCAGTGTTCTTGCCTGGAGAATCCCAGGGACGAGGGAGAGCCTGGTGGGCTGCCGTCTATGGGGTCGCACAGAGTCGGACACGACTGAAGTGACTTAGCAGCAGTAGCAGCAGCAGTGGGTACTAGGGTTTTTGCCAGGTAATGAAAATGTTCTAAAATTCGATAATGATGGTGGCTGCAGCAACTCGGTGGATATGTTAAAAACCACTGACTTGTACACTTTAAAAGGGTGAATTTTCTATGGTATATGAATGGGATCTCCATAGAGCTATCTTTAAAAATAAAAGAAATGATACAGACAAGTCCTTCTTTGAGTTATTAAAAATCAACAAGGAAATATTTAAATTATAATAGTTTATTTTCAAGAAAAATAGTCCTATGTACTTGAGTGGCCGTGTGTCTGAATGGGAGGGGAAGACTGCAAAAATCACGGGGCTCCCTGGCTGCGGGGGTCGCTGCCTAGGAGGACTTCACTTCTAGAGCCCCGCTTTGGCAAATGGTGGGGACGCAGGGGGCAGCTACAGCCTCAGAAAAGAGGGTGAGAGAAGAGGCCTGAGAGCGCGGGCGATTTCTCTTTCCTGGCCTCCCGCCGCACCCTTTGTATCGTGCCATTTTAACCATCTCGCACCTCTCGGGATCACCAGAGCCCAAGCGGCTCGCCGGGAGCGAAGTGTGTATTGTTTGGCTCAGGAAATGTAGGGTAATGAAGGTGCCTCCCACTGGGCTGGCAGGTCACTGTATTCCGCTCTGGCCTCCGGTTTGGGGGACAGTGAAGGGGTCCGCGGAGCCGCGCCGCCGCTGTCTGGGGGCAGGGAGCGCAGCCTTTGTGCCGAGGCGCTCCCGGCTCCCGACGCTGGGGGGCGGCCTCCGGCCCGCAGACCCCCGACAATAGCGGGAGGGGTGGGGAAGCCGCACGGTTCCGGAAACTTTTCCCTGGAGTCCTGACCGCCGCCGCCCGGCCCCGGGAGCGCGGAGCTGGGCGCGCCCATCTCCGGCCGGCCGACTGTGTGCTCCTGCTGGCCCGGTGCGGCGGAACCGCACAGAAGGGGCCGTGCGGGGCGGCGCGCCGGGGCCGCGGGCAGCAAGGGAGGCTGCACGCGGGTCCCTGGCCACGCGAAGGCGCGGGCATCGGACTGGGCGGAAAGGAGTTTGCCATGGCGGAGGCTCCCAGCCGCGCACCGGCGCCCGCGCTCTGGGACTGGGACTACCTGGACCGCTGCTTCGCCCGCCACCGAGTCTGCATCTCCTTCGCCCTGTGGATCTGCGCCTCTTCCTGCTGGATCGCCGTCCACGCGCTGTAATGGGGGCCGGGGCGGCCGCGGGGGGAACGGGGCGCTGGCCCTGCTGACTCGCTCTTGGGCACCTAGAAGGAGGAGGGCAGGAAGGGAGGATCCAAGAGGCAGGACAGTTCCAGGGTCGAAAGGAACATTTTGCTGTAGACTGAAATCAGATCCTTCTTTCCGGATTCCACGAACGAGGAGGCTGGGCTGGGAGCCCACAAAAGGCTGGGTGGTATGGTGGGCGGGACCGTGGACTGGAAGCCGCCAGTCCTGGGTGCTTGTCAGCCTTTCCCCACTGACTGGCCCTGTGAGCTGGGCGAGGTGTAAAGCCCCTGCGGCTCACTTTCCCTCACATAAATGGGGATGTTAGCACATTGGACCGGTTTGGAGGATCCAATGAGTTAGTGCTGGTAGAGCTCTTCCTAAGTGCTCATTAAACAGCATTATTATTGCTCCTGCACTGCCATCCACCCTTGGCAGAGAACATGGGCCTGTCTCTCCATGTTCTGGCCTCAGTTTACCCAAAGCCCTCCCAGCTGAGAAGGGGAGAGGTAATTATATAACTCTGGCTATAAACTGGCCCTGGTCTGTCCAACACCGGAAGTGATCTGGCCGAGTGATCACCGTAACCTGGGTTCTAAGGGTGATGTCTGGCTAAAGATGGTCTCTAGGTCTTCTGGCACCCTGTCCCAAGCTCTGGAGGATGGTGCCCCCATGTATTCCCTAGGTGGAGGGGGAGGGAGAGAAGGACCACCCCCAGAGAGGCTGGCACCTGCTCACCTTCAGCACTCAATCCTGTTTACCTCAGGCCTGACGTTGTTGGAGAGAGTCTGCAGGCCATGAGTAAGAAAACATTTGGAACCTTTGCTGAGGGCCTAGTCCTGCCCTCGTTAACTCCCCAATCCCTGCCACCACCCCCTGAGGCAGGGACTGTCAGTGACTCTGTTTAGATGAGGAAGCCTGAGGTTCTGACAAGTTAACTAACTTGCCTGAGTGAACGGGGAGAACTGAAACCCCAGGACCTACTGGAATGGGCAGGCTTGCGAGGTGACTACCAGATCAGAGGATGGGAACTAAGGAGGCAGTTTGCCTGTATTGTCTCACATGTTCATCACCGCCACCCTCTGGATGGGCGTCATCAGACAGCTTACCCTCCATGAACTAAACTGGGAGAGGTTACGAGCGTCTGTGAGAATGCCCACTGGCTGGGCTGAGAGCAGAGCCTCTGCCTTTCCACCTTGCCTCAGCTGTGTAGGGGCTGGATCAGGGCCAACCCGGGGTCCCTGACCCCTGAGAGCTGGAGACGTGGCTGAAGAGCAGCAGGGCACACGCAGGGCCTCCGCAGGTAAAGTGGAAGGCCTGCCATCAACTCACCTTTCACCATAGGCCTCAGTGTTCTCCTCTCTCAAGTGGGAAGGTTGAAATAAATTGTTTCTAACTTGGCTCCAACTCGGAGCGTCTCTAGTGTAGAGTCTTCACTCTCGGGCCTTCAGTTTCAAGACTCAAAATTAACAGTTGACAGTCCCACTGGGAGCTTTGGGCTTTGTCTGGCCAGTCAGGAATGTTTGGGAGCCCAGTCGTCTTCTGTCCACATCAATTTTCCCAAGGGCTGATGCTCAGAACTGGCCAAATGGTCCTAATGATGTGGAGTAAGTCCTACCCTGTGGTTAAAGGAAATGAAACCAGAGCTGTAATTGTGCATCAGTTTCCCGGTAGAAATGTTGGCAGGGAAACATCTCAAAGTATTTCCAAGATCTGACTGATGATGCTGACAAAGAGACGTCTGCCCCTTCCAGCTTGTCCTGTCTTCCTGCACTTATTCCTGGGCGAATGTGGGGGTAGAAAGTGAGCAGTAAAGGAGAGAAGCCAGCAGTGGCAACCCAAAGTGCCACAGCATCTTTGAGGAGTCCTCCCGGGTATGTAAAGAACGTGTACCCAAAATGAAAGCAACTCAGATGCAGCTGGCAGAAACCGAGCCATCTCACTGCACAGATGGATTAGAAGGATTTCATGTTAATTGCAAAGAAACAAGTTGCCTTTTTAATTTAGGCAATTAACTCTGCTCTGCAGTAAAACTGCAATGATTGGATTACTTTTATAACTCTCCAGTTTCCTTTCTAAAAAAGAAAAGCTGACAGCTCGATTGTCAGCACTGAGAGCTGGGTCGTGAATTTGAGGCAGCCAGATTGATAGGGGGAAAGAAACTCCTCCTTTCGTGAGGCCTGGCGCTTGCTTTGGGCTTGTTGGTCAGAGGCTCAGAGTCCTTTCCATCCTTTACTTTTTGCATCTGTAAACTAAGGTCAAAAACACCTGCTGAATATATGGGGAAGAAAGTGATTTGTAAGGACACCAAGTCACAACTGCCTTTTTCAGACACTCGCTCTGGGAGCCCAACTTTACATCTCTGTATTCTGTCTACACTCCTGTCTGTCCCCACAGGCTTCTGTATCTGAGATGTGGGAGGAAATCTGGACGGGACCAGTCAGCGCTGTGGGCTGCGTGCTGCCTTCTGATCAGTCTCTGTGACACCATTGGGGCGATTCTGGCCAAACAGCTCACCATTCAGGTGGGTTGGGACCACAGGTGACAGTGGCTTCTGTTTTGTTCCTTCCCCACGCAAAGAGCTTTGTCCTAGGGTCTGTGCCCCTGCTGGCCTTTCTGCTCCTCCAATAATCACGTGACTCACTGCTCACCTCCTTCAAGTCTTTGCTCAAAAATCTCCTCTCAATAAGACCTCCTGACCATCTGTTTAAAATTGTGCCCTGCGTCTCCCACAGCTGCTCCAGACCCCTCATGCTGCTCATTTCCCCCTTAATATACCATCTGCTTTACTTTATTCATTATGTCTATTCTTTATTACATGTTAACCCTTAGTAGCATGTCAGCTTCATAAGGGCAACAACTTTAATTCAGTGCCTTCTCCCCAGCACTTAAAACAGGAGCTGGCACATAGTAGAAGTCCAATTAAAAAAAAAAAAAGATGGTTGCTGTTACTGCTTTTTAGAGCCCAGGCACTGCCCCCACTCATGCAGGGGTATCTGAATCCTTTCCCAGGTGGTGATGTCGGCTTTGGAGCAAATGAGAAACATTTCAAGTTTTTCCAAAGTCTGGGACCTTAAACAAATCTGTGTAGAAAGGAGCCTATCTCAAAACACATATCCCAAGGAAGAAGGACCTGTGGGCCTCACTTCAGGGGGCTGGTCCTGGCCTTTTGCCACCCAGGGAGATGCGAAGGAGGGCAGCCTCGTGGTCGGACACAGATTTGGAGAGTTCTAGACCCTGCTGTGAGCAGGATTCTATCAGAAACAAACCACCTTTCGTTTTGGAGGCAATTCTCACTAGCTGATAAAAGATAGTGAAGTTCAGCTCAAGTCCAATAATAATAGCTGATATTTATTAAATAGTAAGGGCTTTTCATATATTAATTTACTTAATCCTTAAATTATGGGTGCTCGCATCATCCCTGTTTTACACATGAGGTGTAAAAGAGGTGTGGAGAGGTGTAGAGAGGTTACATAACCCTGCTACAGTCACTCCCTTGTAAGTGGCAGTGTCAGGATTCAAACCCTAGAACACGTGCTGTTAAGCACTAAACAGTGGACCCTTGAACAACAGGTTTGAACTGTGTGCATTCACTTATATGTGATTTTTTTCAAATAATACACACTATGGCACCCCATGATCCACGGGTGGTTGAATCTATGGGTGCAGAACAGAGGATACAGAGGACCTGCTGTAAAGTGACACTCAGAATTTCCGCTGCAAGGAACTGCACTGTTCAAGCGTCAACTATAGTGGCGTAGCGAGTGCAAGTTTCGGCAGGCGCATCTTACTTTCCTCCGATCACCAGCCTAAGCACCTTTCCATGTGTCAGCTCATACCATCCGCTTCACACTGAGAGAAGTGCTGTTATTATCCCTGCTTTACGGATGAGGAAGCAGAGGCCCTGGGAAGGTCAGCGGCTGGGCCAGAGTTGCGCAAGACTACGCCGTACAGTGGAAAGGGTGGCAGGCTGGGATCTTGTCCCATCTCTATGATGAACGTTTTCATAATGGCTTCGGTCACTTGAGCAAAACCCCATTTCCTCAAATGGAGGTGATAACCAACCTCTGTGGGGTGGGAGGTATCCCTGGAAACCCTATTTCAGTGGAACATATGTGGTGGAGGAGATCCAGAACAAGAGGTACTACAGTTGTGGAAAGAGGTTTGAACACCAAGACCTTTCCTTTGCTCGCAGGTCTTCACTGGTGCCTACCTAGCAGCTGTCGACCTGGTGAACTTTGTGTCCGTTCTCTTCCCAGTCTGTGGCTCCAAATTCAAGTCTAATTCGGGTGAGTGTGCTGCCACCTGTTCCTGACTTCATCATCCACTCATTTCATTCATCCCCACCTCTCCCTGTCGTGCCCGAGCTGGGCCCCTGCCAGGCACAGATGAATGGGCAAGCTCCCCGGCCTCAGCCAGAGCAGGGAGTCAGGGCCCTAAAAGGTAGTCAGTGCTGCTAGTGAGGGGATGTGCGCACGGCGGGCAGCAGAGGAAGGGAGGGTCTGCAGGTGTCGGGAGAAGGTGATGTTGGATACTACGCCGTACAGTGGAAAGGGTGACAGGCTGGGATCTTGTCCCATCTCTATGATGAACGTTTTCATAATGACTTCGGTCACTTGAGCAAAACCCCATTTCCTCAAATGGAGGTGATAACCAACCTCTGTGGGGTGAGAGGTATCCCTGGAGACCCTATTTCAGTGGAACATATGTGGTGGAGGAGATCCAGAACGAGAGGTACTACAGTTGTGGAAAGAGGTTTGAACACCAAGACCTTTCCTTTGCTCGCAGGTCTTCACTGGTGCCTACCTAGCAGCTGTCGACCTGGTGAACTTTGTGTCCGTTCTCTTCCCAGTCTGTGGCTCCAAATTCAAGTCTAATTCGGGTGAGTGTGCTGCCACCTGTTCCTGACTTCATCATCCACTCATTTCATTCATCCCCACCTCTCCCTGTCGTGCCCGAGCTGGGCCCCTGCCAGGCACAGATGAATGGGCAAGCTCCCCGGCCTCAGCCAGAGCAGGGAGTCAGGGCCCTAAAAGGTAGTCAGTGCTGCTAGTGAGGGGATGTGCGCACGGCGGGCAGCAGAGGAAGGGAGGGTCTGCAGGTGTCGGGAGAAGGTGATGTTGGAACTGGGACCACAGGAAAGGGCTTTCCAGATGAAAGAGCAGCCTGGGAAGAGGTCAGGAAGAAGGAGGGGCAGGGCTTAGGGGACAGACAGTGATACTCAGTGTGCAAGTCCAGGGGCTCCAGGTGAAGCCCCACCACTTCTGGAAATGGAGTCCAGGAAAGGGCCTGCATGGCCTCAGGCAGAGCAGGGGCTGGAGGTGGCTGAGATAGGATGAGTAGGCTGGGAGTATGTGGGACCAGACATTCCTGACAAGGGGCAGCAACACGCTCGGACCCTTATCTTAAAAGGAAGTGCTTGCACCAGGTGTAATGTAAGCTGTCCTTGGGCTTAATGCTGCCCAGAGGAGGAATGTCTTTTTGGTTGTTCAGCGGAGGTTCTGCCTTCTATTTCAAGTAGTCTTTCAAAGACCATGCTTCTCCTGCTTGCAGCTTTGATGCCTGGCACCACTCCTCCCACTCATGGTGCATTCACCAAGCTTGTGCGAGTTCTGCTCAGTGCCAGGCTCTGTGCAGATCCTAGAGCTGCCTGGGCACAGTGCCTGCCCTTAGGGGGCTCCAGTCTAGTGAACAGCACTGTGTGCACGCAGATGTATGTGATAAAGGATAACACTGACCTGCCTTGAAACATAAAACGACATGAAAGGCTGAGGAAGGGGAAGAGCACCGGGCGTGGGGGATGGGGGGAATGAGAGGGCACGACCACAGGCCCTTCAAGAGTGGGCAAGGTCTGGCCTGTGGAACAACGTGGGAGCCCGTCCTGGCCTCATGGCCGGGGTCGACACCAGTTCTTCGCATGCAGCTGTCTGTCGGGTTCCAGATCCTGGCAGCTGAGCAGGATCTCGGTGTCTGTTGCAGGACAGGGCTCCCAGGAGAGGAAGAGGAGGCGGCGGCTCCGGGCCAGTGTGTTTGCCCTGGTCCTGCCACTGAGCCTGGGCCCGGGCTGGGCTCTGTGGGCTGCCATCCCGTGGGCTTCAGGCCATGACCGAGGGCCGCAGAGGAGGCTGCTGGGCATCCTGGTGCAGGTGAGGCCAGGCCTACTCGGGCTGGGGGAGAGGGGTATGATGTCAGGGAATACGGGTCCCTCCCCTCCACACAGTCCCAACCAGTGTCTTGGGGGTGGGGGCCAGGCCTAGGCCTTGCTGGGAAGAACCACCTAAAAGCAGGAAAGGGCGGACCCAGGGTGCCTGGGAGTCTCCCCCGGGTGCTGAGTGTATCACTGTTCCCACAGGACAATACAGAAATCCTCGGCTTCCTGCTGGGTGGCATCGCGGCCTTGGGATCCTGGGTTTCCCGGATCCCCCCACTCTCCAGAATCGTGAGCCTGGGGCTGGGACCGTGGGTTCACCCCTGCAGGTCTTAGGGCATCTGGGACCACCTCGCAGTTCCAGGTCACTGGGGTGGAGAGGTGGTGTCCCCGTGTGCACAGCCGTGTGTGTATGTATGGGGGTGGGCGGTATGTCTGTCTATATCTGTGTGCGGGGCAGAGGACAGCTGGCCCAGGCCCCAGGGATCCTGAGGCTCACAGCGGGAGGGTTCTGTGTTCACTCTGTTTCTTGTAGCAAATGAGAAGCAGGTTCTCAAGAAGGAGCCCCTGGGTTTGGATGAACAAGCATCCAATTAAGGAATGAAAAGTTTTGAAGTTTTAGAGGATAGGACTGTTCAGCTCCTGGGCTCTTTATATTCAAGAGTGTCTTGTTGGCAGATATTTTCCCAGTGTCTGGGGTAAAGGAAGCCCTATGTTGGCCACTCCCCCGGGGGGAAACAGACGTGACTTGAGATGCCCTGCTTGCCCTTGGCGAGCTCAGTCTCAAGAAGACACAGAAATGGAAAACAAAGTGTTCGAATGCTCTAAGAAAGAGAATCAAATGTTTGGGGATTTGGAAAAGAGGGAGAGAAACCTCTGCGTTGTGCAAATGAATGAGGGTGGAAACTGTTGACACCACTGGGTGCTGGGGGTGCCCAGGTTGGCAGGAAGACTGGGTGGGGCCTGAGGAAGCAGAGGAGAGGGGAGGCGCTAGGGGCAGAGGAGAGCGCAGGAGAGGCCACCAAGGCAAGAAGGCACCTGCAAGACAGCCACATATTACATGACCCCAGAAATGTGCCAGCCCATCATTTAGTCTTAAAACAGTCACTTGCCCACGAGCACTGTGTTTTCTTTACGTTAATTTATTTATTCAGCTGAGCCGGATCTTAACCGCAGCACTCAGGATCTTTGATCTTTGTTGCGGCTCGTGGGATCTTTAGTTGTGGCGTGCGAACTCTTAGTTGCAGCATGTGGGATCTAGCTCCCGGATCAGGGATCAAACTGAGGCCCGCTGCACTGGGAGTGCAGAGTCTTAGCCGCTGGACCACCAGGGAAGTCCCAGCACTGTGATTTAATAGCAGTTCCAGGAGAAAGGATTTGGGGATGGCGGGGTCTTAGTTGAGCACTCTGAGAGCTGCAGCCTGAAACCTCCCAGGGCACCAGGCCTCCTCAGCAAAGGTGCGATCTCCAGATCAACGGAGGTGAGTGTGGGGAGCAGTACGCTCAGTTCAGCAACTCCCCCCCAATGCGTCTTCAAGGTGCTGTGGGGCTGGGAAGCTGTGTCACATGACAACCTTTGAAGGAATTGCTGCAGGGCCCTGACCACCTGTATTGTAAAAGTTTCCTTCGCCTGCAGTAACAAAGTGTCACAGACTTGGAACAACAGAAATGTGTTGTCTTTAAGTCTCAGTGGCCAGAGGCCCGACCCCAAAGTGTCAGGGCCACGCTCCCTCTGAAGGCCCTAGAGAGGGGTCTGTTTCAGGCCCTTCTCTGAGCTTCTGCTAGTTCCCTGACTGGTGGGAGCACAACTCCAGGATTTGCTTCACGCGGCCTTTCCTCCATACATTCCTGTATCTGACTTTCCCCTTTTCATAAGGAATAGTCATCTTGGATTAGGGCTCATCCTAACAACCCCAGCTTAACTTGATCATCTACATAGACCCTACTTCTAAATAAGGCTACATTTACTAGCTCTGGGAGTTGGACTCCAGTGTCTTTTTGGGGAAACTCAATCCAATCCATAACACCAGCCCCTCTAAAATACCTCAGGCCAGCCCCACCCCTGGGTTCCTCCCTCTGCTTCATTTTCTTGATCACATTTATTACAGCCTGAAATTAGGTCCTTTAGTTATCTGCCAAGTGGCTGCTGGTTCCCCAGCAGAGAGTTGGCACCGTGAGAGCCGTCACCCTTTCTGTTTTACTTCTCGCTGTATGCCAGACATTTGGGGTCTGCCCAGGGTAGTGCCAGGAGACATTTCTTACTGAGAAACTGTATCTGGCCTAGAAAATCGGAGTTCATGGATACAGGAAATGGAGAGCTGTCTTGGGACAGAAAGAGTAGCCTTGTTCTCTGCAGTCTTAGTGATCAGAACCAAGACTGGAACCAATAACCAGTTACTGGGAGGGCCATATCCCATTCAGTGAAAAAAAAAGACTCCATGGGTTAGACACTTTGCCCAGTGGCTGGCATGTTGAGAGCAATCAGTATTGTTATTCCTGCTTTAGTAGGTAGTGAGCTCCTCATCACTAGAGGCATTCAAGCCAGATGATCCCCCCCTTGGCAGGAAGAGAGAGGGAGGTTGCATTGGGACTGAGCTGGGTAATCTAGGAGGGACTGCCAGCCTTGAGTGTGTCTGGTCCAGTGAACAAAAGTCCAGAGCTAGGGTTCCCTCATTAAGAAGAAAGCCAGCAAGACTGGGGTGCAATGGAAGCTGAGCCAGCATGGCCTCAGACCCTGGATCTCCCAGAAGCTGCTTCTAACTTACCCCTGGTGGGGGCACTGAGCAGTCTGGCTGGGTAGCTTTGGTGGAAGAAGATCCCATTTTTCCAAGGGCAAGTCCTTGAATGAGACAAGGAGTGTGAAACACGCTCTGATCAGTAGAGCACTGTGCTGACAACATGGGGAACCATTGCTGCTGCAGGAGCGGCTGAGGCATGGCCCACTTCCAACCCCCAGCACAGATTTGCCAGGCAACCACCAGGCGGGTTGTCCCCTCAGCCATCAGTCCTGAACTGTTA
The DNA here is from genome assembly GCA_006408695.1 of Aepyceros melampus. Taxonomy (NCBI): domain Eukaryota; kingdom Metazoa; phylum Chordata; class Mammalia; order Artiodactyla; family Bovidae; genus Aepyceros; species Aepyceros melampus. The sequence goes on from SJXQ01011743.1 coordinate 103,126, forward strand.
TGCAGGCCCGAGTGTGCCGGAGAAGCTCCCGCCACATCTTGAGTCACCAAGCCAGTTCCAGTCTTCAAGCAGCGATGCTTGAGGCACCTGCTATGTGCCCAGCGCCACAGGCAAACAGAGCGCTCTAGCCCTCCAGAGCCCTAGTACCGACACTGACAAGAGCTTGAGTGTTGAGTCAGATGGGACTGGGTGTGGGTTGGCACCAGAGTGAGAGCAGAGGGCTCCCCCCGCTGACCCCCTCTCTGCAAGTCACTGCCCCTCTGGCCATCAATGTCCCCTGTAAAATGGGGTGGGTGGGCTGGAGGACCCCAAAGGTTTCTTGCTATAGTGGTGCTGCCTGTGTTGTGTGAGGTAAGAAGGGCCAAGGGAAGGGGTGCCACTCCACCTGCAGCCTCTGGGCTAGCGGTTCGGGAGTCACCTTCCCCAGCTAGGTGCTGTCTGTTTAGGGGTGTTGTGGTGGTGATTTAGTCGTTAAGTCCTGTCTGACTCTGCAACCCCATAGACTGTAGTCTGCCAGGCTCCTCTATCCATGAGATTCCCAGGCAAGAACACTGGAGTGAGTTGCCATTTCCATCTCCAGGGGATCTCCCCAACCCAGGGATCGAACCCACATCTCCTGCGTCTCCTGCACTGGCAGGTGGGTTTTTTACACTAAGCCACCAACAGGGAAGCCTGGGAACAAAGTTGGAAGAGATGCAGAGGGAGACCTAACACTCCTGAGGATTCTTTTTTTTGGTTCCTTTTCCTTGGCTGCTCTGCATGGCTTGTGAGATCCTAATTCCCCGATCAGGGATTGAACCCAGGCCCTTGGCAGTGAAAGTGCAGAGTTCCAACCACTGGGAATTCAGTCCTTTTGAGGATTAAAATTAAAATGGGGAAGATTGACCAAAACATGCTTTTTATGTAAACACACACACATGTGTATATACACACATATACATGTATATGTATTCTGTGTTAACTTAAATACCCATGTAATTGTATGAATTGGAAATACATATGTGTTTATATACTTAATGTGTATAGAGGGTGACTTTATACCTGTAAATGGTAATTACATATAGATATTGCATATGTTTCCTTTTAAAAAAAACAATATTCATTACTCATTCTCCAAAAATATCCCCTTGGCTTCAAAATTACCAAAATGTTATCTCTAATTTCCCTGACTTTCCCATCTGGCCTGGTTCGGAGTTGGTGGTCCCAGGAAGAGAAGGATCTGGGCTTGGCTCTCCATAATTCTATCTCCCTCCTGCTCTCCCCACTGAAATTCACGGGCCCCTTCCCAGTGCTGAGTTCCAGGGCACCGAGATGGTGAGGCCCTCAGCCCTGCTCTGAGGAGCTCTCTGTCTGCTGAGCAGACAGATGTGTAAGGAGCTAAGTTATGACCAGGGTGAAAGGTACTCTAGTAGAGGGATATTCAGGTGTGAGGGACCCAGAAGAAGGAATTACTTGCTCCCCTTAGGGTGGAGGCGATAAGGGATGGTTTCCCAGAGTTGATCTTAAGCCAGGTTCTGAGGAATGAATAGGAGTTCATCAGACAAACGGAGTTCACCAGACAAATTGGCTCATGGCTTGTGGGATCCTAGGTCCCTGACCAGGGATTGAACCTGTGTCCCTGCCGTGAAAGCGTGCAGTCCACCAGACTGCCAGGGAATTCCTGGAAGCAGCTTGAAGCCCAGTGGAAACAACTCCTTTGGGGGCTGGCCTTGGTCAGAGGGCTTGCCCTCCAGCCTCTCACATCGAGGGGCCTGGGTCTTAGAATCAACCGAAGGGAGCTGGGCGAGGCGGCAGTGCTCCTCCCAGCCCAGCGCCTTCCTCTCTCTGCCCAGTGCCGAGGTAGGACATTTCCCTCCATCCACCTGTGGACCCGGCTCCTGTCAGCCCTGGCTGGTCTCCTCTATGCCTCGGCCATCGTGGCCCATGACCGGCGGCCTGAATACCTGCTGCGGGCCACACCCTGGTTCCTGACCTCGCTCGGCCGTGCAGCGCTGGACCTGTCTGTATCCACCCCAGGTCCCGGGGCTGGACTGCCTGTGTCTCGTCTCCCCTCTGCCCCACCACGCCCTCCTACCCTTTTGGTAGAAGGAATTCTTTCTCAGTGGCCAGGATGGTGGTTTGAAGCCTAGGGCAGGCAGACATAATTGCAGCATGCAATTCTGTGTTTTGTTCCTTTTTTTTTTTTAATAAGAGGAAGGATCTCTTGACTGGAGCTCTATGAAACTGCAGAGGGAACGTGAACTTCTTGGCCCTGGGCTCAGAGAAGAGCCAGCTCCTGTCTCCATGCTGCTCCTGGCTGCATCAGCCCCACCCTCTGTGAATCTGTTTTCTCACCTTTGCCTTATCTTTCTAGTGGGCTGGGAAGGGCTTTGTGAGCTGACTTGGCCTGCACAGCTGATCCTGCGCTTCCTGTCCTATTTGGTGCTGGTGCCTGGGGTGGGGAGCAGGGAGAAAAGCTGTCCCCCTTTCTTGTCCCCAAGGGGATGTTGCCCAATGTGCTGACACCCCGGCGACCTTGGTGTGAGGGCCTCAAGGGCAGGCTAAGCTCAGACAGTGGCGGGTGGAGATGCTGACAGTGGATAAGCCTCTGCTGGCGAGGGAGTGTGTGAAAAAACCCTGTGGACTTAGCATAAACAGTTCCGAAAAGATTTTCTCACCTACAGTTTGAGTCTGCCAAGGTTGCCATAACACACTGCCACAAACTCAATGGTTTAAGCCAAAGGAATTTATTCTCTCAGCTTTGGAGACCAGAAGCCCCAAGTCCAGACGGGGCCACACTCTCTCCAAAGGTTCCAAGAGAGAGTCTTGCCCTGCCTTTTACAGCTTAGGTGGGCTCCTGGGGTGCCTGGGTTCCTGGCAGCATAATTCCCATTTCTGCCTCTATCGTCACGTGGCCCTTTTCCTTTTGTGTGTCTCTGCCTGTGTTCTCTTCCTCTGAAGTTCCTGTTGTGGGACTTACCTTATCCGCCCTAGTCCACTGCCAACTTCATCTTAACTAATTCTTGATATCAGCAAAGACCCTGTTTCCAAATAAAGTCACATTCTGAGGTTCTGGGTGGATATGAATCTGGAGAGGATGCTGTTCAACCCACTACGTGTACCATCCCTCCTAAGCCGAGGAAGATGGTTTTCACAATCCTTTGGTTTAACGAGTATTCACCAGGTGCTTGTTAGAGCACCTGGCTGGGTGGTGGGCCCTGGGGGGACAGAGAGAATTGGACCTGGCTCTGTCCTTAGATGGTCTTGTGTCTGCTCTGGGGCCTACCCGGGCAGGATGATTCTGGGGAGTGAGGGCGTCACTCCAGGGTGGAGCCCTCAGGGTGCCAAAGTGAAGGCAGCATCAGGCAACTGAAGTTCTCTGCTTCCTTGAACCTTAACTTCCACTTCTCAGATCATTTTCCTTTCCTGCGTGTTGAAGAGCAAGATGAGGCAGGTCTTGGGATTTGCCTCTGAAGCAGGAGAGACCCTGACACCCAAGCCCTTCTGACCTGTGCAGAGAAGGAGGAAGAAAACCAGGAGGCAACGACTGAGGCAAGGTCTCCCAGCTGGATGGGGCCAACTGATGTCTGTGCCCAGCGTGGGCAGAGGTGGAGAGCCTCGCCAGAGCCCAGCCTGGGAATCTGGGGGTCCCTCCGGCGTGGGCCAGTCAGTCACTTTAAAGAACTTCTGTTATGCCCAATGCTGAGTGCTGTGAGAAAATAAGATCCTCTGTTTTTCCAAATACAAAATATTTTTAAAGTTTTTTTTTTGATCGCTGCATAAACGAACATTTTTTAGCAATGTCGATAAAACAGTCAAATGTCCACTTATGCTATTTGGTAATTTACACATATATTGAAGTTCACCTACTATATAAATTAATACTTGAGTTTAGAAGTAATGTGCTTTTTGCCCACGTTCGGTAAAAACTTATGTTCCTACTTTTGCGTGTATTTGACATCCACAGCATCACAGCCAATAACACGATTTTTTTAAAAGTTGATATTGCTAAAAAGCTGATTTTTAAAGTGTTTACAATAAGCTCCACCCTTTGCAATTATGTCATATCTGTAAATGTGTCTGTCTCTGTCTTTACTGATTTAATCAGGTGGCCCCTGTAAGTAAGGAGAACTATGCTAACTGAGGGAGTTTGTCAGAAGTCCTTGGCTGCAAATAATTGAACAAGTGTCTCATGATAATAAGAGAGCTTGTAAAGACCTGAACAGAAAGCAGCTTCCTCTTTTCTATTTTTTTTCAGAAAAAAAAAAAAAATCTAGTCTCCTATGAAGGCTCTTCACTATTCTCATTTCTTTCAGAGTGGAATGAGACTCCCTGTGAGTGAGCCAGGCCCACTCCTCCAAATGTTCTAGCTTTAACAGCATAATCTGACTGAGTTAATGAAATAGGAGATGGTATGTAGGTATGGCCAAGCTAAAAGGGGCAATACAGGTTCTTGGACCAAAGATCCAAGTTCCCAGGAAGGCTCTAATGGGATGTTATTTTCATTCCATTCTAGAATCTGTTATGAAATTTTATTCCAATAATAAGAGAGCTTGTAAAGACCTGAACAGAAAGCAGCTTCCACTTTTCTAAGATTTTTTTTCAGAAAAAAAAAAAAAAAATCTAGTCTCCTATGAAGACTCTTCACTATTCTCATTTCTTTCAGAGTGGAATGAGACTCCCTGTGAGTGAGCCAGGCCCACTCCTCCAAATGTTCTAGCTTTAACAGCATAATGTGACTGAGTTAATGAAATAGGAGATGGTATGTAGGTATGGCCAAGCTAAAAGGGGCAATACAGGTTCTTGGACCAAAGATCCAAGTTCCCAGGAAGGCTCTAATGGGATGTTATTTTCATTCCATTCTAGAATCTGTTATGAAATTTTATTCCAAAAGGGAGCTAAAATATTTCAAGAGAGCCTCATGTGTTTTGTGTTCTGAAGAGAGTAAGTAGAGCCTGCAGCATCTCTTCAGCAGTCTTTACAGCTCTGGTTCTCAAAGTGTGGTCCTTGGACTAGCATCGCCCAAGAACTTGTTAGAAATGCAGATTCTAGGGTCCACCAAGCTCTACCAAAACACAACTCAATTGTTTTAATAAGTCCTCTTGGTGTGGTTCTTGGACCAAAGATCCAAGTTCCCAGGAAGGCTCTAATGGGATGTTATTTTCATTCCATTCTAGAATCTGTTATGAAATTTTATTCCAAAAGGGAGCTAAAATATTTCAAGAGAGCCTCATGTGTTTTGTGTTCTGAAGAGAGTAAGTAGAGCCTGCAGCATCTCTTCAGCAGTCTTTACAGCTCTGGTTCTCAAAGTGTGGTCCTTGGACTAGCATCGCCCAAGAACTTGTTAGAAATGCAGATTCTAGGGTCCACCAAGCTCTACCAAAACACAACTCAATTGTTTTAATAAGTCCTCTTGGTGCTTCTGATGCACAGTAAAGTTCGAGAACTACTTCTTCTAAAAGCATTTGTTTAGCACCCACCTAAGTAGTCTCCATGAGTCTGAGTAAACTCCGGGAGATGGTGATGGACAGGGAGGCCTGGCATGCTGCGATTCATGGGATCACAAAGAGTCGGACACGACTGAGCGACTGAACTGAACTGAAGTAGTCTCCCAGCTTTGCGAAACTTTATAATTATCTGGGGAGCTTTTAAACTCTCCAGGTCAGTTCCACACTGGTTAAATCAGAATGTCTGGGGTTAAAAGCTAAACATTAGCTGTTTTTTAAGAAGCCCAGGTAGTTCCACTGTGCAGCAAAGTTTTGGACCCACCCACCTTCTGTGACATCAAAGAGACAGATGAGATATGTCTTATAGGAAGTAGAAAGTGAGATGTGCCATAAAAGAACAGAAAAAATACTGTAGGGATTCTTTTGAAGAAAATGGAATCCTGTTTTTAGAAAGTGTCTCCTTCCTTTTTGTCTTTCTGTCTCCTTTTGAAAGAACTCGGATTGGGTGCCGCTCACCACACTCCCACCCTGCAAGCCGCTCAAGAGGATGGCAGCCATCAGTCGCTACATGGAGCTGACCATTGAAGCGGTGCAGCAGGTAAGTGCCGTGAGCCGCAGCTGGGTGCCCAGAAGGGTGAGGGGCAGCCCTGGGAGGCTTCCTGGAGAGGTGACACTTTAGCTGTAGGAGGCGCAGAATGAGTCAGGAAAGCATGTGAAAAAGAGCTTCTGAAGGCCTTGGTAGGGAGGAGGTGGTCAGATGAAGTGGAGCTGGGAAGATGAAAAGGTGGCGAAGAGGCAAGGTCACGGTGTGGAAGCTGACCGCCATCCTGAGGATGATGGGCGTCCAGGAGACGTCCGGTCGCGAGACCCGGGTCAGCCACGCCTGCTGGGGCCATCGCTCAGGCCGTGCTGGGGGCAGATTAGAGAGGAGCCTGGAGGCAAGGGGCTCGGGGAGGCGCGGCTGCACGCCCGCCGGAAAGAGGTGGTGCGGCCGGAACCACGGCCAGGGCTGGCGCAGCCGCAGCGCGCCAGCGGAGCAGCGGGTAGAGCCGTGCGAGCGTGAGGGATGGGAGACGCCCGGGCTGCCGCCTGTTCGAGGGGCCCTCAGGAGGAGGGGGTTGGAGAAAAGACTGGAAACGGTGGTAAGACATCCACTTCACGTCCCGTACCCCACTAGGATGTTCCTGTCGAGGCTACAGTGACCTCCCTACCGCTAAATCCTGGGGTAATTTCTATCCTAGCTGAGATTCAACTCATTCAGCCACCCGCTTCTCCCAGTTGCTGGGGCCCTCCTTGTCCTAGTTTTTCCCACTCCCTCACTCCTGGCGGCTCCTCCCGGTGAGCCTGACTTCGAGGTTGCAGTACCTCACGTGCGCCTCAGGAGGGCGCCCTTCTCTGCTCCCATAGCCCCACCTGCCAGCCCTTGTGATCGCCCCTGCCTGTGTCTCCATCCCTTCTAGTCTTGGCTGCCCCGCTACCTCTTCATTACCACCACGTGGCATCTCACACATGCCATGTCCAATACGGAATTCTGGATTTCCATGCCCAGACGGCTTCTGCTCCTCTCCCTATCTTCCTCATGTCAGTGCAGTGGGGCAAACCCAGATCCCCATCTTCTCATACGCGCTGTGCCCATCCCACCCGTGGGCGAGTCTTGTAAATACTTCATTTAAAGTAGATCCAGGAACTTCGCTGGTGGTCCAGTGGTTAAGACGCTGCGCTTCCAATGCAGGAACATGGGTATTGATCCCTGTTTGGGGAACTGAGATCCCACATGGCACGGGCACAACCAAAAAATGAATAAATAAAAATAAAGTAGATCCAACCTGGAGATGATCATATAAGTAAGGAAGACAAGTGTTACATGATGTCACTTTTATGTGGAATCTAAAAATACTACAAATGAGCTTATTTACAAAACAGAAATAGACTCACAGATACAGAAAACACACTTACGGTTACCAAAGTGGAAGGGTAGGGGAAGGGATAAATTGGGAGCATGGGATTAACAGATGCACACAACTGTGTATAAAGTAGATAAATGACAAGATTTTGCTACATAGTACAGGGAAGTATATTCAACATCTTGTAATAAACTTAGGGCTTCCCTGGTGGCTCAGAGGGTAAAGAATCCACCTGCAATGTGGGAGACCTGGGTTCGATCCCTGGGTCAGGAAGATCCTATGGAGAAGGAAATGGCAACCCACTCCAGTATTCTTGCCTGGGAAATCCCATGGACAGAGGAGTCTGGCAGGTATAATAAGAAAGAATTGAAAAAAAGAATATAGGCATATACAGGTAAATATGTATAACTGAATCACTTTGCTGTACAACTAAAGCTAACAAAACATTGTAAATCAACTGTACTTCATTTAAAAAGTGGGAAAGAAGTGGATCCAGGAGCGTTGTCACTGGTTTGCCCCTCACTGCTATTTCTGTCCTATCCCCTCCACTTAAAACCAGTTACCCGAAGGGTCTGTTTAAAATGTAAATTACATCTTGCTACTCTTTGGTTTAAAGCACTCCTCTGGCTTCCCTTGTGGCTCGGCTGGTAAAGAATCCTCCTGCAATGCAGGAGACCTGGGTTGGGAAGATCCTCTGGAGAAGGGAAAGGCTACCCATTCCAGTATTCTGGCCTAGAAAATTCCAGGACTGTATATAGTCCATGGGGTTGCAAAGAGTCAGACACGACTGAGTGAATTTCACTTCACTTCACTTCACTTCTGGCTTGCCATTTCACACAGAATAAAATCTAATCTCCTAACACAGGCCTGTTAGACCCTCTGAGACCCGTGCTTGCCCATCCCTGACTGCCTCCTTTTCTACTCCGCTTCACTCCTCTCTGGCTACACAGAATATCTCTTCATTCCTCTGCCTACATGCTCTTCCTCCTGATTTTTTTACGTCTGCTTCTTTCTCGTCTTTCTGTTCAGTAAAAACGTCACTTTCTCCAAAGGCCTTCTATCCCCACCACCCAGTCAAATGGGTGTATTACCTCTTCTGCTGTATTACTTTCAGTTCAGTCCAGCTGCTCAGTCACGTCCTACTCTTTGCACCCCCATGAACTGCAGCACGCCAGGCCTCCCTGTCCATCACCAACTCCCGGAGTCCACCCAAACTCATGTCCATTGAGTCGGTGATGCCGTCCAACCATCTCATCCTGTCTCCCCTTCTCCTCCTGCCCTCAATCTTTCCCAGCATCAGGGTCTTTTCAAATGAGTCAGCTCTTCGCATCAGGTGGCCAAAGTATTGGAGTTTCAGATTCAGCATCAGTCCTTCCAATGAACACCCAGGGCTGATCTCCTTTAGAATGGACTGGTTGGATCTCCTTGCAGTCCAAGGGACTTTCAAGAGTCTTCTCCAACACCACAGTTCAAAAGCATCAATTCTTTGGCGCTCAGCTTTCTTCACAGTCCAACTCTCGCATCCATACGTGACTACTGGAAAAACCATAGCCTTGACTAGACAGACCTTTGTTGGTAAAGTAATGTCTCTGTTTTTGAATATGCTGTCTAGGTTGGTCATATCTTTCCTTCCAAGGAGTAGGCGTCTTTTAATTTTATGGCTGCAGTCGCCATTTGTATTACTTTATGACCTTTTAAAATGCTCTGCAAAGCACATTTCATGATCTTTTACTTTTGTTTGTTTTCTGTTTCCTGCTGGGATATAAATTTGTCTGCTTCTGTCTCATCTGCCTCAACCGTGGTGCATCGAGTCACGGGCTCTCGGCACAGGTGTGTTGGAACAAAGAGTTCAGTAGTAGGGGCCCCACTGAGCTGAACTTGGGACATGCTGATGCTCACAGTTTGGTCCTGATAGAGAGGTTTTACTTATTGGGAAAGTGTTGTTCCTTGGGAAGTGGGTGCAAATAGCCTGTATGTGATGTAAGTGAAGTTCAGGGAGATTCGGAGCATGTTTTCACAATCAAGAGCCTATTTTAGCCATTAAGCTCTCATTAAGTGGGTGGGTAGGTGGGTGATTGGAAGCCCTGGGGAAAGCACGGGGAGGCCGGGCATCTGGCCAACGCTTTACATTAGAAATTTTGAAATCATGGAATTTCTGAAAAATAATAATGCAAAATAAAAAACAATAATGCAAAAGTTGTGTTCACTTAAACGCAAGACTCCCTGTACTTGAGTATGCCTGCTGGGAAACAGGCTCTTTGGGAGAAGACTGTGTTCTCTTGTTCTCTTCCTTCTGTGTCCACCAGAGGGCGAGCGTTGTCTTCATGACAGCTCCCAGCTGGGAGCCTGGAGCCCTGCCTCTAGCCTGGGCAGAAGAGTCATCATTCCCCTGGTGGTCTGTTTATTTGGGCGAACTACCTGTCAGGTTCTGAGTAATTGATAACAACCAACCCTTCTGGTGATAACTGTACTGGTCATAGTGCTTAGAGCACTGGTTATAGTGCTTAGAGTACTGGTCTAAGTGCTTTACACAGATTACATCATTTAATCCAAACACCCAACCCTTGAGGTTACCATGCTCATTTTACAGAGAAGGAAAAGGGGCCGGTTGAAGTTAAGCAGCTTGCTCAAGGTCACACAATCTGTTGGTGTTAGAACCAGGATTCATACCTGTCTCTACCCAGATCTGTGCCTTTCCTTACAGAGTTACGCAGCTTCTTACTTGGCATAATGGCTGACACCCAGTAAATGCTTGATAAATGTTTTTTAAAATTATTATCAACACAAATCTTATAACAACTTGAAGTAGATACAAGTGTTATTCTATTATTATAGAAATTGTTGAATTATTATTATGCTAAATTATTATATTTAATACTTTTATTATTATTTCAGAATGAGGCACAGAGAGGGTTAACTCACTTGCCCAAGATCCCATAGTTAGAAAATCTCAAACATAGGTTTCAGACTAAGCATGTCTGATTCCAGGCCCTGAGCTTTTATAGAAAAGACATGCTTTTAATGCCACCATTTCATGCCTGCTATGTTAGCAGATTTTTTTTTTTTTTTTAATGAGAATGTCCTGATGGGCATGTTGTGGTTTGGTACCGTGATGCCACGTGCTTTAATACACATCCTGTTTGGACTACCCTGTGAAATGGGCAAACGAGCATAAGGTGCCCACTCTTCCCAACATCCCCTCGTGAACACTGGTCTAATGAGAGATTTCCCAAGAGGTGCAGCTGGGGCCAGGCTGGGCCTGAGGGGCTGAGGGTGTGGGGTCCTAGGAGTCCACAACTCGCAGAATTTTGAACTCCGTTTTATCTGTTGACTCAGGTGTGGTCAGGCCTGGGGAATTTATAGATTCTTTCATTGTTGTGGCTGGGAGGCCTCTGCTCCCCACCCCCTGTGTCTCTGCCTGTGTCTCTGCCTGTGTCTCCTTTGTGGATTTTCCTCCCTTCCAGCCAACTTTCACAGGGATCTGTGCCCTGGACCTGTCTAGGGTTGCAGCCCTGTGTGATGTGGGGACCCGTAGGAGCAGCTGTTCTTCTCATGTGTCCAGGGCATTTACTAAATCTTATCCTCGTGACACCACTTAAGAGGAGGGCAGGCAGGGGCTACCAGCCCTGTCTATAGGCTAGGAAAGTGACGCTCAGGAGGATGACGTTTTTTGCCAAGGTAACGCAGTTAGCTGGTGGACACATGGTCTGGAAGGCAGGTTGCTCCTGTGCTGTGTCAGTGTGATGACTGCCTGGCTCTGAAACCCCAGCCTACAGCCTCGAGGATCTCTGTGGAAACCCATGTGCCCTGTAGGGGAAGCTGTCTTCTGAGACGGACAAAGATACCAGTTCAGTTCAGTTCAGCTGCTCAGTCATGTCCGACTCTTTCCAACTCCAGGGACTGCAGCACACCAGGCCTCCCTGTCCATCACCAAATGCTGGAGTTTACTCAAACTCACGTCCATTGAGTCGGTGATGCTATCCGACCATCTCATCCTCTGTTGTCCCCTTCTCCTCCTGCCTTCAATCTTTCCCAGCATCAGGGTCTTTTTCAATGAGTCAGTTCTTTGCCAAAGTATTAGAGTTTCAGTTTCAACATCAGTCCTTCCAATGAATATTCAGGACTGATTTCCTTTAGGATGGAAATGGTTGGATCTCCTTGCAGTCCAAGAGACTCTCAAGAGTCTTCTCCAACACCACAGTTCAAAAGCATCAATTCTTTGGCACTCAGCTTTCTTTATAGTCCATCTCTCACATCCATGCATGACCACTGGAAAAACCATAGCCTTGACTAGACGGACTTCTGTTGGTAAAGTAATGTCTCTGCCTTTTAATATGCTGTCTAGGTTGGTCATAACTTTCCTTCCAAGGAGCAAGTGTCTTTTAATTTCATGGCTGCAGTCACCATTTACAGTGATTTTGGAGCCCCAAAAAATAAAGTCTCTCACTGTTTCCCCATCTATTTGCCATGAAGTGATGGGACTGGATGCCATGATCTTCGTTTTCTGAATGTTGCGTTTTAAGCCAACTTTTTCACTCTCTCACTTTCTTCAAGAGGCTCTTTAGTTCTTCTTCACTTTCTGCCATAAGGGTGGTGTCATCTGCATATCTGAGGTTATTGATATTTCTCCCGGCAAGCTTGAGTCCAGCTTGAGCTTCATCCAGCATGGCATTTTATATGATGTACTCTGCATATATGTTAAATAAGCAGGGTGACAATACACAGCCTTGACGTACTCCTTTTCCAATTTGGAACCAGTCTGTTGTTCCATGTCCAGTTCTAACTGTTGCTTCCTGACATGCATACAGATTTCTCAAGAGGCAGGTCAGGTGACTGGTCTCCCATCTCTTTCAGAATTTTCCACAGTTTGTTGTGACCCACACAGTCAAAGGCTTTGGCATAGTTAATAAAACAGAAGTAGATATTTTCTGGAACTCTCTTGCTTTTTTGATGATCCAACAGATGTTGGCAATTTGATCTCTGATTCCTCTGCCATTTTAAAATCCAGCTTGAACATCTGGAAGTTCATGATTCATGTACTGTTGAAGCCTGGCTTGGAGAATTTTGAGCATTACTTTGCTAGCGTGTGAGATGAGTGCAGTTGTGTGGTAGTTTGAGCATTCTTTGGCATTGCCTTTTTTGGGGATTGGAATGAAAACTGACCTTTTCCAGTCCTGTGGCCACTGCTGAGTCTTCCAATTTTGCTGGCATATTGAACGCAGCACTTTCACAGCATCGTCTTTTAGGATTTGAAATAACAACATGGTAGGAGGGGCAGAATTGTGTTTAGAATCAAACCCCATAGCCGCCAGAGACACTCAGAGGGCCCACACAAACCTTGTGCACACCAGGACCCAGAGACCCCACAGAGACTGAGACAGAACTGTGTTTGAGTGTCTCCTGCAGAGGTACAGGTCAGCAGTGGACTGCCACAGGGGCAGGGGCTCTGGGTGCAGAGACCTGGGTGTGGCATAAGCCCTCTTGGAGGAGGTCGCCATTAACCCCAGCATAGAGCCGCCAGAACTTACACAGGACTGGGGAAACAGACTGTTGGAAGGCACAAACAGAACCTTGTGTGCACCAGGACCCAGGAGAAAGGAGCAGTGACCCCACAAGAGACTGACCCAGACTTGCCTGTGAGTGTCTAGGAGTCTCGGGCAGAGGTGGGGGTCGGCGGTGCCCTGCTGCAGGGTTGGGGGCAGTGAGTACAGCAGTGAGCGCATGGGACGTTTTGAAGGAGGTTGCCATTGTCTTCATTACCTCCACCGTAGTTTGAAAAAGAAGGTTGCTCAGTCGTGTCTGACTCTTTGCAACTCCATGGACTGCAGCACACCAGGCCTCCCTGTCCATCACCACTTCCAGAGTTTACTCAAACTCATGTCCATTGAGTCAGTGATGCCATCCAACCATCTCATCCTCTGTTATCCCCTTCTCCTCCTACCTTCAATCTTTCCCAGCATCAGGGTCTTTTCAAATGAGTCAGTTCTAGTCTTACCCCAGGTAGCTCAGTGGGTAAATCATCTGACTGCAATGCAGGAGATCCAGGTTCGATTCCTGGGTCAGGAAGATCCCCTGGAGAAGGAAATGGCAGCCCATTCCAGTATTCTTGCCTGGAGAATCCCATGAACAAAGGAGCCTGGCAAGCTACAGTCCACAGGATCGCAAGAGTGGGACATGACTTAGCGACTAAACCAGCCAAATAACAGGGAGGGAACACAGCTCCACCCATCTTCAAAAAATTGGATTAAAGATTTACTGAGTATGCCCCTGCCCATCAGAACAAGACCCAGTTTCCCCCTCAGTCAGTCTCTCAGGAAGCTTCCATAAGCCTCTTACCCTTCTCCATCAGAGGGCAGACAGACTAAAAACCACAGTCACAGAAAACTAACCAATCTGATCACATGGACCACAGCCTTGTCTAATTCAATGAAACTATGAACCATGCCATGTAGGGCCACCCAAGACATATGGGTCATGGTGGAGAGTTCTGGCAAAATGTGGTCCACTGGAGAAGGGAATGGCAAACCACTTCAGTAGTCTTGCCTTGAGAACCCCAAGAACAGTATGAAAAGGCAAAATGATAGGACACTGAAAGATGAACTCCCCAGGTTGGTAGGTGCCCAATATGCTACTGGAAATCAGTGGAGAAGTCACTCCAGAAAGAATGAAGAGATGGAGCCAAAGCAGCAACAACATACAGTTGTGGATGTGACTGGTGATGGAAGTAAAGTCCAATGCTATTAAAAGCAATATTGTATAGGAACCTGGAATGTTAGGTCCATGAATCAAGGCAAATTGAAAGTGGTCAAAGAGGTGATGGCATCAACATTTTCGGAATCAGCGAACTAAAATGGACTGGGTTCGGTGAATTTAACTCGATGACCATTATATCTACTACTGTGGGCAAGAATCCCTTAGAAGAAATGGAGTAGCCATCATAGTCAACAAAAGAGTCTGAAATGCAGTACTTGGCTGCAATCTCAAAAATGACAGAATGATATCTGTTCATTTCCAAAACAAACCACTCAGTATCACAGTAATCCATGTGTATGCCCCAACCAGTAATGCTGAAGAACTTGAAGTTGAAAGGATCTATGAAGACCTACAAGACCTTCTAGAACTAACACCCAAAAACGATGTCCTTTTTATCATCGGGGACTGGAATGCAAAAGTAGGAAGTCAAGAGATACCTGGAGTAACAGACAAATTTGGCCTTGGACTATAGAATGAAGCAAGGCAAAGGCTAATAGAGTTTTGCCAAGAGAACACACTGGTCATAGCAAACACCTTCTTCCAACAACACAAGAGAAGACTCTACACATGGACATCACCAGATGGTCAATACAGAAATCAGATTGATTATATTCATTGCAGCCAAAGGTGGAGAAGCTCTATATAGTCAGCAAAAACAAGACTGGGAGCTGACTGTGGCTCAGATCATGAACTCCTTATTGCCAAATTCAGACTCAAATTGAAGAAAGTAGGGAAAACCACTAGACCATTCAGGTATGACCTAAATCAAATCCCTTATGATTATACAGTGGAAGTGAGAAATAGATTTAAGGGACTAGATCTGATAGATAGAGTGTCTGATGAACTATGGATGGAGGTTCGTGACATTGTACAGGAGACAGGGATCAAGACCATCCCCATGGCAAAGAAATGCAAAAAAGCAAAATGGCTGTTTGGGGAGGCCTTACAAATAGCTGTGAAACAAGAGAAGCAAAAAGTAAAGGAGAAAAGGAAAAACATACCAATTTGAATGCAGAGTTCCAAAGAATAGCAAGGAGAGATAAGAAAGCCTTCCTCAGTGATAAATGCAAAGAAATAGAGGAAAACAATAGAATGGGAAAGACTAGAGATCTCTTCAAGAAAATTAGAGATACCAAGGGAACATTTCATGCAAAGATGGGCTCGATAAAGGACAGAAATGGTATGGACGTAACAGAAGCAGAACATATTAAGAAGAGGTGGCAAGAATATACAGAAGAACTATACAAAAAAGATCTTCACGACCCAGATAATCATGATGATGTGATGACTAATCTAGAGCCAGACATCCTGGAATGTGAAGTCAAGTGGGTCTTAGGAAGCATCACTACAAACAAAGTTGGTGGAGGTGATGGAATTCCAGTAGAGCTATTTCAAATCCTGAAAGATGATGCTGTGAAAGTGCTGCATTCAATATGCCAGCAAATTTGGAAAACTTGGCAGTGGCCACAGGACTGGAAAAGGTCTGTTTTCATTCCAATCCCAGAGAAAGGCAACACCAAAGAATGCTCAAACTACTGCACAATTGCACTCATCTCACACGCTAGTAAAGTAATGCTCAAAATTCTCCAAGCCAAGCTTCAACAGTACATGAACTGTGAACTTCCAGATGTTCAAGCTGGATTTAGAAAAGGCAGAGGAACCAGAGATCAAGATTGCCAACATCTGCTGGATCGTGGGAAAAGCAAGAGAGTTCCAGAAAAACATCTACTTCTGTTTTATTGACTATGCCAAAGCCTTTGACTGTGTGGGTCACAACAAACTGTGGGAAATTCTTCAAGAGATGGGAGACCAGACCACCGGACCTGTCTCTTGAGAAATCTGTATGCATGTCAGGAAGCAACAGTTAGAACTGGACATGGAACAACAGACTGATTCCAAATCGGAAAAGGAGTACATCAAGGCTGCATATTATCACCCTGCTTATTTAACGTATATGCAGAGTACATCATGAGAGACGCTGGGCTGGAAGAAACACAACCTGGAATCAAGCTTGCCGGGAGAAATATCAATAACCTCAGGTATGCAGATGACACCACCCTTATGGCCGAAAGCAAAGAAGAACTAAAGAGCCTCTTGAAGAAAGTGAGAGAGTGAAAAAGTTGGCTTAAAACTCAACATTCAGAAAACTATGGGACCATGGCACCCGGTCCCATCACTTCATGGCAAATAGATGGGGAAGCAAGGGAAATAGTGAGAGACTTTATTTTTGGGGGCTCCAAAATCACTGTAAATGGTGACTGCAGCCATGAAATTAAAAGACACTTGCTCCTTGGAAGGAAAGTTATGACCAACCTAGACAGTATATTAAAAAGCAGAGACATTACTTTGCCAACTAAAGTCCATCTAGTCAAGGCTATGGTTTTTCCAGTGGTCATGTATAAATGTGAGAGTTGGACTGCAAAGAAAGCTGAGCACCGAAGAATTGATGCTTTTAATTCTGGTGTTGGAAAAGCTGAGCACCGAAGAATTGATGCTTTTAATTCTGGTATTGGAAAAGACTCTTGAGAGGAGGACTGCAAGGAGATCCAACCATTTCCATCCTGAAGGAAATCAGTCCTGAATATTCATTGGAAGGACTGATGCTGAAGCTGAACTCCAATACTTTGGCCACCTGATGTGAAGAACTGACTCTTTTGAAGAGACCCTAATGCCAGGAACGATTGAAGGCGGGAGGAGAAGGGGATGACAGAGGATGAGATGGTTGGATGGCATCACCAACTCGATGGACATGAGTTTGAGTAAACTCCGGGAGTTGGTGATGGACCGGGAAGCCTGGTGCTACAGTCCATGTGGTCGCAAAGGATCGGACACAACTGAGTGACTGAACTGAACTGAAACCCCAGCCCATAGCCTCGAGGATCCCTATGGAATCTTGTGTGCCCTGTGGGTGGAAGGTCTCTTCTGAGGTGGACAGAGAGATAGGTGATAGATAGATAGATATGGGTGCTTGCTACGTCGCTTCTGTCGTGTCCGACTCTTTGAGAATCTGTGGACTATAGCCTGCCAGGCTTCTCTGTCCATGGGATTCTTCAGGCCAGCATTCGGGAGTAGGTTGCTGTTTCCTCCTCCAGGGGATTTTCCCCAACCCGGGATCGAGCCTGTGTCTCATGTCTCCTGCATTGGCAGGGCCACCTGGGAAGTCTAGGTAGATAGATAGAGATAGATGATAGTTAGCTAGGTCATCTCACAAGTTTCTTCCTCCCTTAACCCTTCCCAAGGCTCTCTCACAGGCTGCTGGCAGGTGTGCTGGTTAAGCCTCTATGGAGTGCACTTTTGCCAAGTGGAGGTATGAATGAAAGTCACTCAGTCATTTCCAACTCTGCAACTGCATCGACTATACAGTCCATGGAATTCCCCATGCCAGAATACTGGAGTGGGTAGCCATTCCCTTCTCCAGGGGATCTTCCCAACCCATGGATCAAACCCAGGTCTCACGTATTGAGGGAGGATTCTTTACCATTGAGCCACAAGGGAAGCCCTACTTTTGCCAAGAGCTATCCAAATGACAAGTGTGCATACCCTCTGACTCAGCAATCCCACATCTAAGAATTTATTCTGTATATCCTGAAATTTTGAATGTAAAATATAATTTACCACACTCAGTAATGATTGTAAAGCAAGAGATTGGGAATACCCTGAAACATCCATCAGCAGGGGTTTGGTTACACAGATTGTGAACACCTATACAATGCTACAAAACCAGATCTGCTGTAGTACTATTTCTAAGGCATGTTGTTAAGTGGAAAAGAAAGAAGACGCATAAGAGGCTGTACAGTGTACTACTGTTAGCGGAAATGGGGGGAGTATGTCCATGCATTTGCTCGTGTGTGCACAGAACGTTTGGAAGGACACACAAACGAGGGCTGGCTGCCGCTAGGGGGAGCTCGGTGGCTTCAGGAGGATGGTGGAGGCCGCCGCATGCTGCCTCCTTTCCTACCTTTGGAACCCTGAAGGACACGAACGCCCTGACAGTGGGAAAAATAAAGATGCAAACTAAGTCTCTGCCTGCCCTTCCCCACCCACCTTGCAGGTGAGCTGCAGTGCCAGCAGGCTGCCTGGCGACGGACAGAGAGACACAGGAGCCACGTCCCTGCAGGAGCCCCCCTCCTACCCCCCGGTTCAGGTCATCCAGGCCCGTGTGTCCTCCAGCAGTTCCTCCCAGGTCTCTTCCATCAACTCGGACCTCGAGGTACGTGCTGGGTCTGCTGGTGGGTGTGCGCGTCCTCCTTCAGCCGGGCTTGCCCATGCCTCCCTGGTACCTGCATCTCTCTGCTCCTCCACGCCGACCCCATGCCTGCTGAATAGTGAATAAGCATCTTCCAAGGACTTTCCTACACAGTCCATGCCGGGGAGGACTTTCTGTGGTCAGATGAGTCTGGGAAGCACTGCTCACTGAGTCGCTGGAAACAGTCAGGTCTTAGAGAAATAAATGCTGAATGACAGACTTTTTAAAGAGGCTCCGTGGTTCCCAAACCCATTTGACCAGGGAAGCCTTTCTTCCCCCAGAGCAGCACCAGCTGCTCCTGTGGTGCTGTCGTGGTGATACACGGAGCCCCTTGGTGGGCATCCTGCCTGGCACTTTCATAAGCTTTGCCTCATTGTGAATTTTTGGATCTGCGAACAAGACACATCACATTTGTGATACAGAAATGGGTATAACTCTCAGGTCTGTGGTCCTGTCCCTCTCAGCCCCACAAGCTGTGGCTCCCTGGTCAGAAGGAAGTTTCCCTTTGCAGCCAGTGAAAATAAGGAGAGCATCGTGGACAGGTGGTGTCAGCGGGGGGCACCTTTGTTCTGGGTTGGTTGGGTTCTCCCACTCTTTTGATGTTTAAATACCTTTTTATGAATTGATGATAATAGGAAGTGGTTAGTTGGTGCTGAGGTTTTGGTTTTGGTCGTAGTGGCCTTACCTGGCAAAGTAATGAGCCAGAGGTCCCGAGTCAGTCCCCCATACTTGTTGAACTTATAGTGAAACTTGAAATCTGAAAGACTTAGAGCCTGTGATTTTCAGGGGTAGAGTCCAGATCCTATGGCGTAGGCTCCAGGCCATGCACACCTGCCCGGGCCTTGTGCCCTTCTCGCCCTGACCTACATGTCCTCCCTGGCCGTGGACTGCTCCCTGTCCCCAGGGTTCTGGGCCTTTCTTCCTGGGTCTTCTCTGGCCCAGTTCCACATGTCAGAATCATATCCAGATGCCACCTACTCCCCCACCCCCCTCCCACACCCCAGGGATTAGAGCCTCCCTCTCTGGGGTGCCCACAGCCCATATATCTCTTACACCCCTCTGTTGTGTGCCGTGTAGCCTGGAGGGCTGCAGGGACCTGCCTCCCCCCCCCAGGCTGTGCACAAGCTTTTAGGTCTGGAGGCCTGGGCTGCCCTCATCTTTATCTCTCAGTCCTGGAACAAACACAGCTGGTCCCTGAGAGCTTGAGTTTTGAGGGAGAGATCCTATTTCAGACCAGGGACCATTCAGGGTCCGTGTATCCCGAAGTCCTGCATTCGATGCTGTTTGTTTCTTGGGTTTGATCTCAGAATGGGCAAGACACCCAAGGTGCATGGCTTGGCGGCCGGGAGCCAGCAGTCCAGGCTGAGTCCAAGGCTCCAGGGGGAGAGGAAGTCTGAGCACAGAGTGTGTTCAGTGAGGGGAAGGGACAGCAGGTTAGTGAGACGGGGAGGGGGAGGAGGGAGGGAGAGGGTAGGAAGCTACACTCACTCTCACTCTGTGGAAAACCTAACTGAGGTCAAGATTGGACCGTGACCTTGAAAAGTTTGGAAATTTGTCTCTGTGACTGTCTTGGGCCATTTCTGTGTTTTCCAGCCCTTTTCCTTTCTCTCCTCTATTCTTTTTCTTTTTAGACATTTATTTGCTTAACTACGTAAATTCCAAGGGGGTGGGATCACACTTATAAGTGAGGCAAGTGGAAATGAGTATGTTTGCCCTTGTTAAATAAGAAATATATTTTTAGAAGCTCAGCTGCCCCACCCCCCCCC